>OW285235.1:140109717-140350097 GCA_935421215.2 Melolontha melolontha
AAGGAATTCCATTGTGCCCAGTATGACTTTAATTCTCGTGAATGGGGAGCAATTTCTTGCCAGGTCGGTCTTTGCCCATTTTTCTTCCAAGCCCTGAAGACTGCAAGATCCGGATCAGCTTCTTGATCTGCGCGCAAATTGTCAGGTTGCCATTGGTCATCAACCACGGTGGTTCGAAGAGCGTTGGCCGATTTGTCTTCGATTCGGTTGCAATGTCGACAGTCGTCTGGACAAGACCTCCTGGAAAGGGCATCTGCATTTTGATGTTTGAGGCCTGCTCTGTGTTCAATGTCGAAGTCATACTCCTGTAGCCTCTCAACCCATCTAGCTACTTAACCCTCGGGATTCTTAATTTATAAGAGCCACTTTAAGGCGGCATGATCAGTTCGGATCAGGAACTTCTGCCCATACAGGTACTTGTAAACATGCTCAATGGTCTTAACTACTGCCAATAATTCTCTCCTGGTTACGCAGTAGTTCCTCTCTGGTTTGGACAGGGTCTTGCTGAAGTATCCAATGATCTTTTCTTGTCCATCTTGGATTTGAGAGAGCACGCCACCAATCCCGACGTTACTGGCATCCGTATCCAGAACAAACCTCCCAGATGGCAGTGGATATTTTAAAACAGGTGCACTGATCAACGTACCTTTTAACAACTGAAAGGCCGCTTGGCATTCGTTGTTCCAAATGAATGCTCGATTTTCTGTTAGGCGAGTAAGTGATTTTGCAATGTTAGAGAATCCAGGAACGTAGCGTCGATAATACGTGCATAATCCCAAAAAGCTTCTTAGCTGATGTTTGTCTCTGGGTACAGGCCATTTTTCCACAGCTTTTACTTTTTCTGGATCCACAGCAATTCCTTTTCCGGAAACCACATGTCCAAGGTAATTTACCTCCTTGCGGAAAAAGTGACACTTCTTTGGACTTAATCTCAGGTTGGCATCTAGCAACCTCTGGAATACTACTTCCAAATTTTTCATGTGATCTTCAAAGGTCTTCCCTACCACAATCACATCATCGAGATATACCAGGCAGGTATTCCAAGACAGTCCCCTCAGTACAGTGTCCATGAGTCGCTCAAGTAGCAGGGGCGTTACACAGTCCAAATGGCATGACTTTAAATTGCCAGAGTCCTGTACCTAAACTGAAGGCAGTCTTCTCTTTGTCATTGGGATCCATTCCCACTTGCCAATAACCGCTCTTTAAGTGGAGAGTGGAGAACAATTTTGCTCCTGCCAAGGTGTCAAGCGTATCGTCTATTCTTGGGAGAGGATAGCTGTCCTTTTTGGTCACACTATTCAAACGACGATAGTCCACACAGAATCTGGTAGATCCATCCATCTTTTGACAAGGACCACTGGTGAAGCCCATGGACTATTCGAAGGTTCAATTACTCCTTGGCCTTCCATATCTTGTATAATCTGCTTGGCTTCCTCACGCTTTGCCAGTGGTAACCTTGGTCCTTGTCGTATTGGACTTGCATCGCCCGTATTTATTTTGTGCACTACAATATTGGTTCTTCCTTTCGTACCACTTTCAGTTTCAAAGTTCAGTTTCAGTTTCATAATGTTTGATTAGATCCTTAACTTGGCTTTGTTCCTTCTTGCTCAATCATTGACAGGCGGAGTCGATTATCTTGGACAATTGCTCAGGAACCTGTACCAATCCATTCTTCTTCGCCTCTATGCGATGAACGACGGCCGACACTGGCTTATACCACCCCAAAATAGTACCCTTCTTCAATGAAACAGGGCAATGGTCCACATTCATTACCCTTATCGGTACAGTCTTCTGAGTCTTAACCAGCATTTTGGCAACTACTATTCCTCGGCCCACCTCGTCATCATCAGCCTTTGGTTCCAACATTCTAACATTTCCGTCCAAATAATCACCTTCCATACACGCCGTCAAAAATGTCTCACTTCTTGCATCCAGAAAAACATTCTCTGCTGTAATTACTTGTACACTCCCACAATTTTTCCCATGAAGAAATCATTCCTCATTATTTATTTTTAAAGTGCCTTCTTTCATGTTTAACTGGAAGCCATAGGTGTTTATGATGTCTAATCCCAAAATTATTTCTTTTTCTATGTTGGCTACGAGAACACGATGTCGGATTGATGTTGGTCCTATGATAAAATTGACATCTACTTCACCTGCCACAGAAGCTGCTTCTCCAGTAGCTGTCCTAAGTGTCCATTTGCTAGAAAGTAATTCTTTATTCCTGGAAATCAAATCGGGCCGCACGATGGTTTTCGTCGATCCAGTATCTAGCAAGTAAGCATAGGTTCTTCTTTCCATAATTGCATCCACATACAGGCTATTGGTTTGATGTTGCAAGGATGCGATTTGGGCAGTCCTTGGGGCTTGCGGATCTGTTTGAAATAGCCACAAGTTCTTCTTTTATTTCGATGGGCCGTGGTCTAACTTCTTCGTTGACCTGCTTGGGATTAGAATGACTCGTGGTAATGGGTAATTTCATCTGAGTCATTATTGCCTCTAAAAGTCTAGAATGTTCTCCAATTTTCATCAACAGCGAATTTACGTCAGCATCTCCGTCCGGAACTTATAACTTAGATATAATTCTCTGGATCCTCGCCTTCTTGGATCAACACATTGCGAAGCCGTTGCTGGAGGATCGCCTTTTTGCCAGTTGTATCCTCATCCCTCTCCTCTAATTCTCGTTTTAAATAAGTCACTTTTAATTCCGTCAGTTTCATTCTATTGGCCATCACGATATTTAAAATAACGTCTTTTCGCACTGTATATTTATTTAAATAGATATTTAATTAACACTTAATTGTCTACGTAGTTCGTTATTTATTAATTGGCTCACACCGGACACCATTGCAAAGTTTGTCTTTTCGGGTTCTTAAATAAAACTAACGATAACTTTAGACACACACTATATTAATAATAAAACGTATAACAATATAAAAACTAACTACTAACAATAAGCACATTTATGTATTTATATTTATGTAACTTTAATCCGCGATGCTTCGGTATGGAATGGTCCAATCCCTTCTTCGACGGCTTTTATATCGTGGCTTATATTTTCTCGATGCATGCAGAACGCTCGAGAAAATGCCAGAGGTATGACGCGCTACGCGTCGTTGGATGAGTCATCACAATATATAGATATTTCATTTTTCTTGGTAACATACAAAAATATTAACCAATTTCACTACTTCAAAAAGCAATTAACTTGTTAAAAAGGAGAAAGCATCGGATCATCCTCAGGTCATACAGAGATTTGTAATGAACAGTATTCAAAGTTCATTAGCGTATTCTGGAACAGAGATTAAGGAAAGAAGTAGATTCGCAACTGAACGAAATGCAGTTTAGGAAGAGCAGGCGAATTCATGACCATCTTCATTTTATGGTAAAGCAAGTAATCCAAAAGGCTAGAACAACAAAGCCAAATGTATTTATGGCTTTGGTAGATATTGAGAAATCATTCGATAAGTTACCAAAAAATTAGTTAAGAATGGAAAAATATAAGAAAAACCTAAAATGAATGAGTGCAATATAGAGTCCACATGACAGTACAAGGAACTATACTAAAGTTGAAAATCGGGAGTTTACAGCTAAAAATGGCCTCAGACAATATAATCGTTGGCCCAATCGTGTTCAACATGATATAGGGTGATGTAGTATGTTCAAACTGAATTTGAAAAAAGACATACAATTCCTTTGGTGCTGTTTAATAATAAACTTTTTTTGTCAAGGAGAAAAAATTCTATAACAAAGTATGAAAACGGTAAATTTGCATCAAAGAAACAATCACGAATCTGGCAAAATGAAAGAAAAAAATTAATATTCAATACAAACTATAATGTTGAGCAAAACAAAATAGAAATATATAATACTGAATTGGGAAAAATATACGGGCTGATTCATTTTCGGCCCTCACCATGGGGATCTCGCTTATTATTGGAGATAGAGTATAGGTTTAAATTTGGCAAAGTTGTTAAATTTTGTGTTTGTTATAAATCCGTAAAGAAAATAGACCTGTGACAAATGACCTTCGTTATTAAAAAAAAAAACGCGAAAACCCCATTTTCTTCTTTTACCTGTAGCACCGACATTTGGCCTTGTAGAGAAAAAATAAAAACACATCCTTGTGGCCATTTCTAAACCTCTATCCAGTGTCTAAATTTTTATACGACGTTTCGTTTATTTCTGGCCATCATCAACTATCTAATTTCTTATAGGCGCCATATTGGATTTAGACACCTTCAGAAAGAGTTTTTTTTTCTGATTTCAACCATGTACCACATGCTGACTAAAGTTTTTGACATTAGGTTTTATTTGAAAGAATAAATTATAAGATTAAATAAGGTAGCCATGGAATTTCAATCTGTCAAACATTTCATTTATTGTTCATTAATAATACAAAAATGTCATACACTAACGAAGAGAAACGAGATATGATAAGTACGTTATTTTTTATTCTTCGAACCGAAATTCAACAGTAGCGAGTACAAGATATCTACAATTGTATCCAGAACGACAACAGCCTCATCGTACCATTTTTCTAGATCTCGACAGAAATTTTTGTCGAGAATGGATCGTTTACTAAGCCGCGTAATGGTCAAGACAACAGGAATTTAAATGAAAATCGACAAGATATTTTACAAATGGTAAATTAAAAGCGTGTTTTCAAATATCATGTTAATCTTGTATTTTTATAGATAAATAATAATCCATCAACTTCTACACGCGAAGTAGCGTCAGAATTAAATTTGTGCCAGTCCAGAGTTTGGAGAACTTTTACATTAAAGTAGGTTTAAACCATACAGGATCCATGTTAGTCACTCTTTACTGCCTGGAGATAATTTGAGAAGGCTAGAATATTGTAATTGGTTAATGGGAAGGATAGAAAATGACGAAAATTTTTTAAGCAAAATCATCTGGTCAGATGAAACAAAATTTACAAATTCTGGAATGTTCAACAGAAATACGGAGCAGTATTGGGCAGTACAAAATCCCCGACAAAACAGGGCTAGAAGACCACAACATCGTTTTGGAATAAACGTATGGATGGGTATTTTGGCAAATCGTCTCTTAGGACCAGTTGTATATGAAGAACATTTAAATGGAGAAAGATATTTAAACATTTTACGTACATACGTATCTGACTATCTTGACGACAATATCCCATTAAATCAATTACAATATTTATGGTGGCAACAAGATGGCGCACCAGCACACAATGCAGCTGTTGTTAGAAATTTCTTAAATCAAGAGTTTTCAAACCGTTGGATTGGAAATAGGGAAGTTGTTGAATGGCCTGCGAGATCACCTGATTTAAGTCCGCTAGATTGTTTTTTATGGAGGTATGTTAAAAATAATATTTATAAAGTAGATGCGCCACAAAACATTGAAGAATTACGAGGCAGACTTCAGAATGCCTTCGATGCAGTTCCTAGAAGAACTATACAAAGGGCAGTACAAAATGCCAGAAGGCGTGCCCAATTGTGCATTACCGAAGATGGCCAGATAATTGAACATTTACTGTAATTGTTTATTGTTTACTTTTCTATGTATTTTTATTAATGTTTTTGTTATCTTGTACTCCGAAGAATAAAAAATACTTATCATATCTCGCTTCTCTTCGTTAGTGTATGACATTTTTGTATTTTTAATGAACAATAAATGAAATGTTTGACAGATTGAAATTCCAAAGGCTACCTTATTTAATCTTATAATTTATTCTTTCAAATAAAACCTAATGTCAAAAACTTTAGTCAGCATGTGGTACATGGTTGAAATCAGAGAAAAAAACTCTTTCTGAAGATGTCTAAATCCAATATGGCGCCTATAAGAAATTAGATAGTTGATGATGGCTAGAAAGAAACGAAACGTCGTATAAAAATTTAGAGTACACCACTGGGTAGAGGTTTAGAAATGGCCACAAGGATGTGTTTTTATTTTTTCTCTACAAGGCCAAATGTCGGTGCTACAGGTAAAAGAAGAAAATGGGGTTTTCGCGTTTTTTTTTTAAATAACGAAGGTCATTTGTCACAGGTCTATTTTCTTTACGGATTTATAACAAACACAAAATTTAACAACTTTGCCAAATTTAAACCTATACTCTATCTCCAATAATAAGAGAGATCCCCATGGTGAGGGCCGAAAATGAATCAGCCTGTATATTAGGAGAGCTGATCTGACTTCCCTGCTTTATGAATAATATGCAACTACCATTTATTATAGTTGAGTATTGCATTATGCATGGTCAGAGACCATGTGTAGTGGACTGTATGATAATAATAATGCGGTGCGTTGTTGTGTATTTATTACTATTTAACAACATTTACTCATTACACAAATTAAAAAATGGATAATTGCGTGAAACATACATGTATTCGTCGCTGCACTACACACACTCTCTCTAAAAATGCACTCGCTCTCGTCTCTCTCCGATGCACTCGCTCTTCCACCCTCTCCACACATCTCGCTTCTACAATATTGAACACCATGTGTAATTTTTTTCTTGCATACATTTCCAAGTATGTGTTCCTGACCATAGGGACGGTGTTTTTACTGTAAATATAACTAAAAAGAACTTCGACTATATTCAATTACGTACAGTTACGTAACTACGGTATTAATAATAAGAATGGCTTTTGGTGAAAATTTAAAATAAAATGGAACATATTTGTATAACTGCCAATATATTTAAATATATAATTACCACTATAAATGACAACAATAAAGAATAATTTATGGTAACGAAAGAATTAAAAATGACAAGTATTATTTATAAAATGTAAATATACACATTAATATTTTATAAGCGTATTTTATGGTTACCAAAATATTTCGTAAACGTACTATATTTTTTATAGATTAATTATTAAAGTATAAAAGAATTCTTTAAGAAAATAATTCTTTGAGTGGCGAGTTTCTTTTATTTTCTAAATACGTATGTAGGTATACTAACCCAACGAAGTAACGAGATACTTTGTATGCGTATAGACAACACAAATTGAAGACCAGTAATAAGTCCTCACATTAAATGAAAATGAATTAATTGATTAGATAGAAGGATAAAGAACTTAGTTTGCCACGGATCTGCAATTTGTGTTGCCTATACGTAAACAAGATATCTCATTACTTCATGGGGTTACTGTACATCTATTAAGTTAAAAAATTACGTTTTTCTATTCTGCGTTCGAAATGAACTCATTATTAGTCATTATGAAACCCAAAACAGTATCGAAATGAGTTTCATTTCGATACGCTTTTTTTCATTTTTCAATGTTGGCGTTGTTCGAATACAGAAATAAATATCATTGCTGTCATTTGATTTTAAGAATTTATGTACATTTGACAGATATGATATATGTCCGTATTTTACACAAACAACGTATGTTGTATACAATTGACAACAACATATATATGTTTCTATGTCACTCATGTTTATATTTTTAAATGAAGTATCAAGTAATGTTAACGAAAATTAGTAAATAATATGTAATATAATATACTTCGCGGATAGCAAGATTTAAATTTGAAAATGTCAAGTATCAATGTGACCAACTGCATGCTTTATATAAAAATTAAACTCTGAACTTTCAAAGTAAATAATTCCAATTTAAGCAATTTATTATTGTAAAAAATGCAAAATAGAAAAAATAGTAAAAAAAACTCGTTTCATAAGGCCTTTTGCCGCACTCGCTCTTTAGAAAACTCGCCGCTAACGCGGCTCGTTTTCTAAACTGATCTCGTGCGGCAAAATGGTGCCTTATGAAACTTGTTTTTTAATATACTGTTATCAGTGGCGGCACGTGAACATTGATTATGTCTTCTGCCAATCGCTACATGCTCGTGACAAAAGTAATAATAAATACTATATAAACCTTCCACAATAACAAACAAATGTAATTAGACTTCATAATTCTAAGTGTATTTTAACTTAAAAAAGCACTACAAAAAAACACAGTCGGTCAATAATGCTATCTTTTATAAATTAAATCTACTGTTTTACATTAGCAAACATTTCAATTACTCTTTCGTTAAAATTAATGTCACTTTTAATAAAACAGTTTTCGGTGGACAGTATAAAACACGGAAACTAAAAAAGTGCATTTTTTATATCACATCCGCTCCGCACATTCATTTAGTGTATACATTGATTAAATTGCCTTTTATGGGTTTGATTTCGACTGGATCCGCTGACTTCTATATTTATTTCTATTTTAATAATGGCTGTTCATCAAGTAAAAACCGAATCAATTCAATTAACTTTATCTTCATGAGACAACCAACTAAATTTATTTAGTTATAAAAGCTAACGCTTTCTAACACGACATTCGACGTGAGATATCTCCGCTTGCGCTGACAAAATTGCAGCACACAAACGTATATGAAACCCATATAATCACGTGCTTGAATAGCCAATGACAATTAAAAAATTTTATAATCGTGCGCTGTGAACACATTTTGTATGCAATGTTGCATATATAGCCGTGTTTTCCAGAATACGCATTATAATTTCTAATATCTTCAAATAATATTTTTAAAATATTCTAAGAAGCAGTCAATATAATAAATTTAAATAATTTTATTGCTTTAAAATGTAATTAATATGTTCTGCATAGTGGCGGTTCTTGATGACGTACAGTTAATTTCAATGAAATCGAGTACACCTCAAGGTTAGTAAATGTATAAGGTTGCCTCGTAACTGTCCACCAATAATATTCTTACGCGGGAAAGCGTCACTGCGTGCCCATTCAAATTAAAATGATTTTAACTTTCATTTTATCATTAGTTAAATAGGTAGGTATAAATCGCGTAAATTACTGTTTTCTATAGACAAAACGATTGGTTTATGTACGATCTAATCACATACCGTAGTCGACAAATTTTAATTTCTATTTGCGTATATTGTGTATGCTTGTTATATCCAACGATGCCAGCTTTAAAAACAGTGGAGGGAGAAGCAGAGTGGTGGACGCACATACACTTTTAACATGCCCTATTCCCTAACAAACACTTACCGGGTGTACAACACTTATTTCTCTACGTGCGTATATTAATAGTTGATTTCAACATGCATGTTTTTACAACTCAAGAAAAGACACAAATCATAAAATTGTATTGTGCCTGTAGACACCTCAATGAACCTGTACATACCCGATATTCACAAAAATTACATGTATGGGCTTATTTTAAATAAGTCAATTGTCGGTTTTTTCTATAGGGACATATCAGTAATGCCCGCCAAGAATTTTATTATAGGTTTGCATACTGCCAAGAACAATGTGGTGGATTATTTGAATCCTTAATTTAGAATATTTATTTTTTATTATTATCAGAGAAGAGTTAATTTATTTTCTTTTCATAAGAGTTACATTGATTTTTTTTACATAATTTATAATTAATATTTCATTTCACTTTATTTATACGCGGAAATACACCATGAAATAAATATTTTTCTGTAAATATTCGTGGCGAATTTTATACATATTTCTAGGATGCGTTCTACAACCCTCTGAAGCAATAGACTTACTGACTAACTATAATCTGACTGAACCTTATCGTACTTATGCATACATTCATTGGCACCCTCGCTATATGTCTTTCTTTACTTTTCTCTGTCGCGCTCTTTTCCTCTTCTACTTTCGTACCAGAAATTAAAATTTGTCGATTACGGTATATTTACACAAAGCATGTCGTCCTTTATTTCAAAATATTGCTTTAAGTAATGGTTAATGACTGCTGGTTATTGGTGTACTCATGGGATTAAAACGTTTTTATTGTAAATATTTTTGCCTAAAAATGCGCTTATAAATTATAAAGGAAATGAAGGTGGTTGGCTCAGTGAAACGCCATCACATATTAATTAATTTAGGGTTTTACTGTCACAACTGCAGTTTTCTTATAAATAACCTAAATAAAATTGCAATCTTTATAAACAAAAAACTTTATTGAGTTAACACATTACTTTAATTCACATATTTTTAAAATTTGGCTGCACCATATAGAAATACACGTTTTACCTCTCACTATAATGTAAAACACTTGTAAATAGTCAAATAAAGTTTATATATAAGCACATAAAACACTATGAAATTGTAATGTAATGTAATTTGGCAACTAGTCAACTAGAGAGATGACGCGCAATATGGCGATTGCTATTAGTTACGAGGCAACCTTATATATTTACTAATCTTGAGTACACCTAATTTTTTTTATATGTTTTAAGTCGTTCGTATTAATCACTTTTGTTCGACTTACCTGTCACTGTGACAAATATGTCTAAATTATGTTAAAGTTTTAATTTTCTCCAAATTAGAAGACGGTTGGTTGATACAGACATTAGCTCGACATTATAATATTGCTAAAAGCACTGTGCAGAGGATAAAAAAAGATGGGATAAAGAAGGAGTAATAACTAGAAAGGAAGGATCAGGGCGTTCGAAAATATCCACTGCCGAAGAAGACAAAGCTCTTTTGAACCAATTGAGACAAAACCAATTTGAATTAGTGAGGCAAGGGGCTTTTTTAACAAATTTCCCTTGCTCATCGTCGACCATATGCCGAAGAATTAAAAAACTCAGGTGTACTAGAAACCATTTTTCACAGAAGAACAAAAGCAGGATTGTATCCTTTTTTGTTTAAATTATATATATCGTGTATCAAATTTTTGGGAAAATGTTATTTTTTCTGATGAAAAAAATTTCAATCTACAGATTCTGGCCGCATAAGAGTCTATCGTCCAAGAAATTCACAATTTCAGGAAAGATATTTTAATCCCGTCATTATATATCAGGACGATTTTCCGTTAATGTATCGACATGGATTTGTGCACAGGGCTGAGGTACAGCATGGCGCATTGAAGACCGTTTTAACGCCCATGAATATTTGAATATCCTGGAGAATGTTATGCTTCCCTGAGTATCGCAGTTATATGGAATATGGAATAATTTTATCTTTCAGAAAGATAATTGGCCCGTGCATACGCCAGACGTGAGACAGCGGTTTGCGAACAATAATGTAGAATTGTTGCCCTGGCCAACAAACAGTGCCGATTTTAATCCACTAGAAAACATTTGGGGCTTACTTGTCAAGAAAATATATAAGAAAAATTTTAGACCCCAAAACCAAAATGAATTTTGGACCGCAATATGGCTGGGAGGAGTTAACTCGAGATGGAAATCTGGCAGAATGCCATTTCTTCGATGCCCCGAAGGTTACACAAAGTTCTTGAAGAAAATGTAACAAAATATTTATTTTCATATTATAAAGTGTAAGTAATAATAATAACATTTTGATTGTCATGGACAACCTCTTTGAAGAATTAGACATTTAGACTTCACGAAAGTCAAATTTACATGACTTAAAAATTCTAAAAAATGGGTATATTGATTTTTAAGGTGTACTCGATTTCGTTGAAATGAACTGGATGATATAAGCTGCTACACGCATGAGACTGCTTCGAACAATTTCGGTTGCAGCTACTTGCTTCTCTATATAATGAAAGCTTAAACGAAGCAGTCTCATCCGTGCAGCAGCTTGCATCGTACGTCATTAAGAACCACCACTGGTTCTGCAGCTCTTATACAAAAATCGCCACTGCGTTTAATTCATGCTAATTTCAAAAATAAATTTGTATTAGTACATAGAAAATGTGTTGAATTATTTCAAAGTTGTACTCTTCTGTTTTCCAAGAATTTTCTGTATTGAAATACAAATTTATTCAATTGTCTCACTTTTCTTTCGTTTCTTAAATAGATACTAATAAAAATACAACAGAAAAATTGAAAATTACTGAAGAAGAAAAGAAAAAACAAGAAGACAATTTGTGGGCCAATTTTACAAAAGAAACCAATTTCAAAGCAAAACCATCCAATTTGCAAAGCTTAAAAAATAAAGAAACAAAGAAGAACGAACTTACAGAACCAAAAACCATACCTGATAAAGTAAAAGTAACACAAATTTTTGAATTTGCTGGTGAAGAAGTAAAAGTGGAGAAGGAAGTAGCAATTAATTCCGTTGAAGCTAGACTATTAAACAAAGCATCGGGATCCGATCCTCCAAAACGCGGATATTTTCGAAGTGGTGGTGGTATAGGATCTGTTTTAAACCAATTAGGAAGAAAACAAAAAATTAATACATTAGAAAAGTCTAAATTAGATTGGGATAAGTTTAAACAAGATGAAAAGTTAGAGGATGAGTTAAGTAATTTTAATAAAGGTAAAGATGGGTAAGTATGGATTGTTCTTATATTGAGTCTTATATATATGTATATATATGAGACTTTTCCAGGTATTTGGAAAGACAAGACTTTTTACAAAGAACAGACCTACGACGTTTCGAAATCGAAAAGGAAATTAGAAATATTGAAAGAAATAGGAGAATGAATGATCTATGATTTATCAATCTATTATATCAGTATTCATGACATACTTGACATTCCTGTTAATTTTTTATTATAATACCAAGTTTGTAAACATAAATATAAAATTTAATAAATTAATTTATGTACACATCGTTACTTAAGACTGTTCAAGGTCTATATCTTTAACATGTCTGTAATTGTATTGAGATAAATAACTTATTAGATGTAGAAAACCGAAGAAACTTGCAAATTTTTAGAAATTGGAAAAAAATTAAGTAATTTTATTAAGAAGATACATCTCCAAATATAATCTCTTCAGAAACATTGTCATAATTTTTTTTTAAATTTAGATGTTTAGAAAGTAATAAAAGTCTGTTTACATTGTAATTGTAGATTTAAATATTTTTCCATACATCACCTTTACTTATTGTATAGAATAGAGAAAATACATCCTGTGAAACAAGTGTTATTCTCTTGTTTTAGGAACAATTTAACAATTATTAATTATGTAAGCGAGTGGACTGCACCCTTTCGTTTTCTGCAGCTGATTGCTATATTTGTGTATTGATCGAATTTCAAAATTTGCGCAAGGTAATTGTTTGTGTATTATTTATGGAGGTACTCTAAATTGACTTAATTTAGAAATAGTCTCCTTATTAATATATTCTTTTTGTATATATTTCGCCGGTTTTCTTGAAATTTTACCGGTTTCATTGGTATCCTTAACATATTGCTATGGATTTTTCCCTAAATAATATTTAAAATGTTTAAAATAGATGTACACTTGTTTTGAATCGAAGTGTATATTCAAATGTATTTATCTGCGTGAGCAAAAACTTGTATTTTTGAAGGTCGGCTTTATGGGAAAGCGATTGCTGGTCATGTTGAGGGGCAAACTAAGTTGTATTTCTCAAAAAAATATATAGATTTATATATTTAATTAAATTCGGGTTTTGATTGTTTTAATTGGTTGATGTAACTTTTATTCAATTCCCGTATATTGTTAGAGTTGTTATTCTCGTAAATTTGTTGGTTCTTAAGATTTAACAACGTGTCTTGTGGGTCTCCTTAAAAATTAAGTTTTTTTGAATTTTATGATATACAAATTTTGATTAATATTATAAGATATTTATATTGTTTTCTATATTGTTATTAAGAGATTTATTATTAGAAGAATTAAATGATAAAGAATGTTTTTAAAATTTCTATGTAAAAAAATTATTACTGTGAAATTTTATTCGTTAGGAAATCAAGGGAACTTTTTGTTACATGTGAGCGCGCATGTGGTAGATTTTGAACGTGTTTTCAAGTATATACAGTTTGGTTCTCTGGGGAGAAATTAAAAATAAACTTTATTATTTTTAAAAATAAGTTTGATCGGAAGTCAATAGAGGAAGTTTTAATTCACGTAGCGGTCATATTCAGTGGATTGTTTTACCTCTTTGTAATTTGTATAATTACACAATCTTTATACTCTATAAAGATAGTTTTTTTTCTTTTTTTGATTTTTTTGTATTAAATATTCATTTAAATTTTATCCTGTGTTTTATTCTTGATATAACTTTACTACTGAATTAATTAAAAAAGTAACTCAATATATAAACGTACTTAAAGTGAATTCTTTTACTGGCGCCTTAAAAATTTTGTAGAAGACCACGTATTTCCGATTGGAACCCTGAGAAGAAAGCAGTCCTATTTTTGGAAATCAACCGGCTGAGTATCCTAGTTGGGTAGATTAGTTGTGGATGGTGGTGCAGTAAATATTTAAACCACAATTCATAGCATATTTTTGGCGCCCAACGTGGGGCGAAAAGAAATAGCATATATTTTTGGAAAGGCCAACGTTGGTGTGGAACAAGCAGTATTCGTTGAAAGCAAAAAAAACAGAGCACAAAAATGGAAGGAATAATGAAATCAGGAGGAGAATGAAGGAAGCCAAGTCAAGAAACTGGAAGTAAAGAATCTCTGGAAGAAGCAAGGGCAATATTAGGTCAAATAAATCCAGATAAAACCATACATGAAGAGGGGCACGACAGGGTAAACAGGGATAAGAGTATAATGGACATATTAATAGAAATGCAAGAAAGACAGACAAGAATGGAAGAAAAGATGGATGTGATGATGGGAAAAATAATGGCGTTAAATAATACAAGCCAAGAAGAAATTTTAACAAGGGGCATGGACTCTTTGCAATTGTCAAATGAAAAACAAGAAGTAGAAGAAAGTATAATGGTTTTAAATAGTAAATTATTGGAAGAAGTAGATAAAAGAGAATTCGCAGAACTACAAATGAAGCATATGGAAAAACAATTAATAAAGAAAATAGAAGAAGTAAGAAAAGAAAAGAATGAAATAAATGTGCCTATTTATATTCCTGTACCTGTACAAAATGAAGTGTTACCTAAATTTTATGGGATGTCAAACACAAATCCTATGTGTTTCTTAAAGAAAATAAAAGCCAGGCTTGGAAGATGTGCCAGGGGACGAAAGAAAGTTGCAAAAGATTGGAAACTGTCTGAAGGATGATGCTATGGTTTGGTGGGAGATGGTGTCAGATGAGGTGACAACAATGGACGAATTTGAAGCCAGGTTCACAAATCAATTCTGGGGACGAAACAAGCAGACTAGGGTAAGACAAGAATTATTATTTGGTAAATATAAAATTGGAAATAATGAAACAAGAGAAACCTATGTCATGAAAAGGTACTTTGTATTAAAATATTTAACCCCTAAGATAAGTGAATTAGATTTGGTTTCACAATTAAGTAGACATTTTGATTTTCAAGTTAGTCAGGCAGTAGCTATACATAATATAAATGATATGCAACAGTTTATAGAATTATTAAAAAGGTTAGATGATGCAGAGCGTGGAAATAAATATAACAATAATTATTCAGGAAGTAATATTAAAAGAAATCAATATTCAAGATTTAATTTAAACAAAACACCTCTGAGATCAGAAAGACCTATGATAAATGAACATGCTCAAACTAATAGAAATAGAATGGCTTCCCCAAGTAGAGAAATAAATAATTCAGATAGGAATAATGTAAAAGATAGAATTATAGATCAAAAGAAATACACAGGTACGAGGTATAAAGATACAAGGCCTAATTTTAATTTAGAATCTGTAAAAGTAGATGCAAAGAATAAATCAGAACTTGCTAGTGGTAAGGATTTTTGTTAGTCAGATTGCGCGATAAATACTAGTTTGCCACACATTAAAGTTAATATAGGAAAAAGGGAATGTTATTGTTTGATTGATTCTGGTAGTGAAACGTCATTTTTGGATGAAAAAGTTGTTGAATGGTTAATTACGAATAAGGAAGGGAAATATGTACCCACAAGTAAAATTACAATTGTATCAGCTTCGAAAAAGATAATAGCCGTAGTTAATAAAATTTATGTAATTGAATTTGAAGTAGAAAATCATAAATTTATCGGAGAATTTATTGTAGTAAAAGGTTTAGGACGAAATGGGATATTGGGAATAGATTTGTTAGATAAAATTAATACAATAATAGATATTAATAAAAAGAAGATAATAATTAATAATAATAATGTGCAATGGATCCAGGAGGCTGGAGAGGATGAGAAAATAATAAATTGTATGGAGAAAATGAATGGTATGGATAAAATAAATAATATGGAAGAAAATGAAGGCGAAGGAGTATTGGAAGAAAAGGAGGCAATGGTGTTAGAAGAAATGGAGAAAGAAAATGAGGGAGAAGTGGAATTTCCCGAAGATATTCATTCGTTAAAAATAGATTGTAATGAAAAATATGAAGAAGTTAAAATAATAAGTAAAACTAATATAGAATTAGTAAACAAGTTTCCCAGTATCGCCAGAAATTATCGACATTCGTTAGAAGTAGATGAGACAAAACCTTTTAAAATTAAAAATTATCCCATTCCGATGAATATTCAACAACAGGTAGAAGAAGAAGCGAAGAAGATGTTACAAGATGGTATAATAGAACAAGGCAAAACTAGGTATGTGAATCCGTTAGTTGTGGTGAGGAACAAGTCTGGAGATATTAGATTATGTTTGGATGCGCGCAGACTTAATGAGCGAACGAAAGCTCAATTTGAAACTCCGATAACAATTGAAGCATTATTGTCGAAATGTGGCAATGCAAAAGTATATAGTAAATTGGATTTGAGGAGTGCTTTTTGGTTGGTACCATTAGAAAAGGAATCCAGGAAATATTGTGGCTTTATGGTTGATGGAAAAGTATATCAGTCTAGGACTGTACCCTATGGATTAAGCAGTTCTGCAGCGGCGTTAATAAGGGCTATGCAACAAATACTGGAACCTTACGAAGATTATGTTGTACATTATATAGATGATATTTTAATATATAGTAAGAATTATCAGGAACATCTGGAACATGTAAGAAAGATAATGGAAGTATTGGTAAGAGAGGGATTAAAAGTAAATATTAAGAAGTATGAATTTTTTAAGAGTGAAATAAAGTTTGTAGGGTATAATATAAGTCCTAGATATGTCAGTGTGGATCAAAGTAGGCTGGAGATAATTAAAGAATATCCACAACCTAAAAATTTAAGAATGTTAAGAGGGTTCTTAGGCATAATTAATTATTATAAACGTTTTATCCCATACCTGGCACAAACAAGTGCACCATTGTATGAAATGCTTAAAAAGAATGATAAATTTAGTTGGAATGATGAAAGAATGAAAGCTTGTGAAAATTTAAAGAAAGAATTTTATAACCAGTTAGTTTTGATTTTGCCAGATTTTAATAAACAATTTATATTAAGAGTAGACGCAAGTGATGTCGCAATTAGTGGAGTTTTAATCCAAATTAATAATGAAGGTATAGAAGAACCGATATGTTTTATATCTCGAATCTTGAAAAGCTACGAAGTTAAATATACTATTAGTGAGAAAGAAATGTTAGCTGTAGTACACGCGATTCAAAAGCTTAGATTTTATTTATTGGGCAAGAACTTCATAATAGAAAGAGATCATGCTGCGTTAACATCACTTTTGAGTACAAGGTTTAAAAATAATAGAGTGTATCGTTGGTCTTTGTTATTGTCAGAGTATAATTTTGAAATTAGGCATATAAAGGGAGTACTAAATGTTACTGCTGATGCGTTATCGAGAATGTATAACAATAAAAGTAATTTTAATTATGTTGAACTAAATGAATATAATAGAGAATATACTGAAGGGGCTTTTGAGTATGAGGTGATCCTTCAGGTCCAACAGGATGAAAGTTTTAATATTTTAAAAGAGCTATTAAGGAATTAAGATAATTAATAAAGTTTTATTATGCGTGATGGTTTAATTAATGGAAAAATATTAGCGATTAAAGTTATATTATGGTTATTGATGTTTATGCTTGACAAGCATTATTACAAATATTTTTTCTCTTCCAAATGCAATCCACGTGAGTGACAAATGTCCAGGAGGTTGAGGAAGATGTCAACCATTCGCGGACTACTGTTTACTCTGAAGTGTTCTTCGTCTGCGATGTATGGGGCAAGGCGTATTAACTAATATGTCAAAACACAAAATGACATAAGTAGAAAAATCGGATTTGAAGTTAGCAATTTCGTTAATAAGAAGATATACTGATAGGTTCAACTCGCAACGGGCCATAGGCAACAATATACGTATGGAACGTAATGCGATGTGGCAACGTGTGTACGATGCCTATATTGAGTGACTTTCTTAAAATTTAAATTTATTTTGCAGAATTATTGATTTTTTTACTTTTATCTTTTAGAAAACGTTATTGTTTTTTTATTACTTAAAATTACTTTATATGAAAAATAGTATACCATAAAAGTGTAAACAAAGACAGTATACATTGAAACGAATATTCATTCAATTGTATTGTCATGAAATTGAATTTGTCAATCGTTGTTAAATTTGTTAGAATGAATAGATATTTATATTTATCGGAAAATACTAATACTTAAAGCAAACAAATAAGGTGTAGTGTTTTGTTATAGGAATGAGGAATGTATAATATCCATTTCTTCCTGCATATTGATTATGCAGCTGATGCTTTCGTAATATGCTCATATTTGTATTATTTCAACTTATACTTCGGTCGATACATACCGACTTCCTTCAAACCAGGAGGAAGCTACAGTTGTAATTAAACTATACTTCCTTTTTTTTTATTACCTACGGATATTCACAATTCCAAAATACGTTACAATGTTGCTTATTTTAGATTGTAATTAGCTGAATGCTGTCGCAAAACTGATCTCTGCATTTTTAAAAATGCAAGAATAAAATTAACCCCTGTCCTTATTATAATTTTACAAAGGAACAGACACGTACTTCAATTTCTACGAAAAACTAAGCCTACAGTTCATGTATAATACAGTGATAATGAAGACTGGAGCGCTGTCGACCTACGAAGTTGTACTTTACTTGTTTATTGTTAATAAAAGGCTGATGGAAATATTACGTGAGATTTTGGTATCTGTATTATAATAACATCACGATAATAGTAGAAATACAAATATGAGCATATTACGAAAGCATCAGCTGCATAATCAATATGCAGGAAGAAATGGATATTATACATTCCTCATTCCTATAACAAAACACTACACCTTATTTGTTTGCTTTAAGTATTAGTATTTTCCGATAAATATAAATATCTATTCATTCTAACAAATTTAACGATTGACAAATTCAATTTCATGACAATACAATTGAATGAATATTCATTTCAATGTATACTGTCTTTGTTTACACTTTTATGGTATACTATTTTTCATATAAAGTAATTTTAAGTAATAAAAAAACAATAACGTTTTCTAAAAGATAAAAGTAAAAAAATCAATAATTCTGCAAAATAAATTTAAATTTTAAGAAAGTCACTCAATATACACACGTTGCCATCGTACACACGTTGCCACATCGCATTACGTTCCATACGTATATTGTTGCCTATGGCCCGTTGCGAGTTGGACCTATCGGTATATTACATTGGTGCTCTGCAGCTGTTCGCTTCACAGGTGCGCATCGAGGAGAATGGTCCAGAATGAAGCTGTGCATCGGCTGGGTGCGGGGAACAGAAGTGACGGTGCGAGAAACTGTTAATTTTCTGCGAGTGCGGAAAACTATATGATGAATAAGATTTTGACATGTACAGACTTATCCATTATATAGTTTTGGGGAAGTGCTATGGATTTTTCCCTAAATAATATTTAAAATGTTTAAAATAGATGTACAATTGTTTTGAATCGAAGTGTATATTCAAATGTATTTATCTGCGTGAGCAAAAACTTGTATTTTTGAAGGTCGGCTTTATGTGAAAGCGATTGCGGGTGATGTTGAGGGGCAGACTAAGTTATACCTATACACAAGAACGTTGTATTTCTCAAAAAAATATATAGATTTATATATTTAATTAATTCGGGTTTTGATTGTGTTAATTGGTTGATGTATTCAATTCCCGTATATTGTTAGAGAGTTGTTATTCTCGTAAATTTGTTGGTTCTTAAGATTTAACAACGTGTCTTGTGGGTCTCCTTAAAAACTGTAAGTTTTATTGAATTTTATGATATAAAAATTTTGATTAATATTATAAGATATTTATATTGTTTTCTATATTGTTATTAAGAGATTTATTATTAGAAGAATTAAATGATAAAGAATATTTTTAAAATTTCTATGTAAAAAAATTATTACTGTGAAATTTTATTCGTTAGGAAATCAACGGAACTTTTTGTTACATGTGAGCGCGCATGTGGTAGATTTTGATCGTGTTTTCAAGTATATACAGTTTGGTTCTCTGGGGAGAAATTAAAAATAAACTTTATTATTTTTAAAAATAAGTGTTATCGGAAGTCAATAGAGGAAGTTTTAATTCACGTAGCGGTCATATTCTGTGGATTGTTTTACCTCTTTGTAATTTGTATAATTACACAATCTTTATACTCTATAAAGATAGTTTTTTTCTTTTTTTGATTTTTTTGTATTAAATCATTTAAATTGTATCCTGTGTTTTATTCTTGATATAACTTTACTACTGAATTAATTAAAAAAGTAACTCAGAATATATAAACGTACTTAAAGTGAATTCTTTTACTAGCGCCTTAAAAATTTTGTAGAAGACCACGTATTTCCGATTGGAACCCTGAGAAGAAAGCAGTCCCATTTTTGGAAATCAACCGGGTGAGTATCCTAGTTGGGTAGATTAGTTGTGGATGGTGGTGCAGTAAATATTTAAACCACAATTCATATTTTATTAGGTGGCATATTAAATTTGGGATTTAACATTATCGGGAATATTTATATTGGTTAAATTGATAATCCAGTTATTGTTAATTTTGTAATTTATCTCCAAGTGTTGTTTCTTCATTAGTTTATCTACTTTGTTTTTTAATTTATTTTTGTTTGTTAGGAAATGATTATTGTAAATTTAATATGCCACCTAATAAAATACCCATTAATGACTATATAGCTAACATTGAAACAGGAATACAAAATTTACCACAAGACAAACAGAATGAAATACGTAACAAAATTTGTAATATAATCACTAACCATAAACATAAGAAAGTAAATAATAAAAAACATATATCAAATCTATATATGAATAAATTCATTAAAGAAACAAAAAGATTTATCCAAGACAACCCTCATATTATAATAGCAACAGCAGATAAATCAAATAAAACAGTGATCATTCTTAAAGAGGAATATGAACAAAAAATAGACAAACTATTAGACGATAAATTCACCTATAAAAAAGAAAGAAATAATCCAACAGAAAAAACTCAAGAAGAAAATAATAACTTAATAAATAAATGGCATAGACTAAACCTAATAGATTTCAACACTAAAAACAAACTTCGCATTTTTAATTCCCACCCTCCTCCAATATATGGTTTACCTAAAATTCACAAAAATAATATCCCTTTAAGACCAATAGTATGTAACATACAAGCCCCTACTTATAATATAGCAAAATTCCTAGGTGATAGCATATCTAAGATGTTAGGAAAAACTGAATATCATACTAAAGACTCATGGCAATTTCAAAATTTCATCAAGGAACAAAAAGTCCCAACTAATCACAAAATTATATCACTTGATGTAGAATCTTTATATACTGGAACTATAATGGAACATTTAGAACAAAACGTTATCAATTCATTAGACTTCCACCGCATTTTTTTCAAAAGATATGTTGATGATACCATAACATGTATTCCGACCAACAAAATAAACTATCTCTTAAATAAATTCAACAATTTTCACAACAAATTAAAATTCACTATTGAAGAAGAATTTAATAACAGTATTAATTTTCTTGATATTTCTTTGAGCTATGATAGACAGGGTACTATTTATACAAATTGGTATAATAAACCCACAGCTTCTTTTCGATATATGAATTACCACTCAAATGCTCCTACAGTATTCAATAAAATGATTATAAATAATCTGACTGATAGGGCAGTAAAACTATCACATACTCAATATAGAAAAGATAACATCAAAAAAATTAAAACAATCTTAACTGATAATAATTATCCACCACAACTTATAGACCAAACTATTAAAAAAAGAGTACACCAAATATACAACACTGCAGACACCAATAAAAATTTGAACAATGACACAACATATATCACAATTCCATATGTTCCACAACTATCGGAAAAATTAAATACACTTTAAAAAAATATGATATAGCTACAACATATAAACTTAGTAATACTAATAAACATTTATTTTCAAAACTTAAACCTAAAATAGAAAAAAAGTCGAGAAACACATGTCATATATAAAATACCATGTCGCGATTGCGATAGTTACTACATAGGCCAAACGAAACAATATTTATACAAAAGAATACAAGCCCACAAATACTCTAGAACAGACAAAACTGCTTTGTCTACACACAAACTACAACGCGATCACCATTTCGATTTTGAGAACACACAGATAATTGATAAAGAACAACACACAATGAAAAGACAAATTAAAGAAATGATTAGTATTAAACAGGAAAAAAATTCAATTAACAACAGAAATGATATAAAAAATTTAAGCAGTATATACTATAACTTAATTTTGTAACGATCTACAATTTACCATCATAATATTTTTTTTTGTTATATACCTTATGTTATTTAAATATCAATTACATTTAAATATCATATACTTTTGCTTATCATGCTGACTGTTCCGTATTTTGATTCCTGTCTAGTTGTCCGAGCAGGTTTTCGTGGTTTTCCTTCTCGTTTTGAGCGAATGCCGACAACTTTGCATCTTAAGTCGCTCCACGGGCGCATACGTAATAATAACTCATGTCTTGCTTTTCCCTGTTTTGTGCTGATGTGGTCCTCTACTGGGTTGTAGCCTAGCATATGCGCTACCAAACTCTAGGGGGGTCTGCCCGATGGGCAGTCAGGTGCCATTCCACCTTTCCAGCAGGAGTGAGGAACCAAGCTACGCAGCGCAAATCACGGCGCCGCGCAATGCACACACTACTAGGACCGGTCCTGGGCGGCAACCTGGCTAGGCTGCTGTTAACAGCACACACACGTTCGACGTGTGTGCATTGCCCCCGCTTCTGCGGAAATCGTTAAGATGGCACAAAGTATGACCGTCGTCGACTGAGGTAGCCACTAAGAGTGTTCCCTCGGTTGGCGATGAGCAACCCCGTGTAGGGTGCGCTTCGCTGGTCTGCGCCTTGCCTCGATGGGGCGGGGGTCGGGCCGTCAAAGTACTGCACGGAAAAGTAAAGAAGTTGCCGGGAAAGGGTTGGCAGCCCTGCCCAACGGCTGGTTATCCGATCTCTCTAAATTTACGCGACCGGTCACTAAACACACGCACGAGCGCACTAACATTCAAAACCCTACACTTACGCGGTCACACAAATACAAAATCACACACGCAGAGAGAGACGGAAGCTGCCAGCAGCAACCAACACACAGGTTCATACCCAGAAAGAGACACAAGCTTCTGGCAGCGAACAACACATATGTTCACACCTTGCTATCTATTTTTTGGAATACTAAGGCATGATTTATTATTATTATTGGAATGTATCTTTGAATAATTTAAACCATAGCAACTTAATTATTTGACATTTATATTCTGTCATTTATATTTTGTATTCCCTTGACAAAGGCATCATTGCCGAAACATGTAGGGTTGTTTTAAATATATATACTTTGAAGTAATGAACCATACCTTTAATCGCCGACTTATTAAGTTTACCTTAGATATATATATATATATATATATATATATATATATATATATATATATATATATATATTGAAGAAAAGCTGAATGGGCTAATAAATCAAATAGAAAGAAAAGACAAAATACAGTGAAGCTGTAATGTAAAATCAAGTTAAATATAAAATATATTGATTTGTGCTTAATAATGTATTTATAATTGCCCCTAAGTTGGACTGACAAATAATATGTTGCTGACAGCTGGTACAAATTTATATGCAAATGAATATGACGTTAAATATAAATGACAAGTTGTAAATTAATTGATTAAGTGAATTAAAAGTAATTCACAAATATACAAGAGTAGTTATGAAACTGCCTTATAGATGGAGTAATATTGAGATTATTATAGTCGTCAACTTGCGTATACTTAGTTCGTAATAACGGTAGGTAAACAAAATGTACTTAACCTTATCCAGCGTTTCCCTCGTGCAACTCTTATTGTTAATCTAAAGAGTAATTTTATTGATATTCTTCCGACTAGTGGAACAGTGAGACTCTTATTGGTGCATGATAAATACAATTACTGTGTAGGTTCGGTGCCTCAATAGAACACATGGAAAATAGTGAACAAAAATAACTATGGTAAACTCGTTATATACGATTTGTTGATTTAGGATAAATAATCTGTTAAATAAAACAAGAGAGTATCAAGCAAAAGTAAATGGTTTAATGGTTGTTTTCGTAATTCAGGTAAGTGGTAAACATAATATTAGATGAAACATACAATTAAGTCACGTGATCAGTAAAAATAAATAGTTTTAGGTTAAGTGACGATATTATCTGATAACGTGTGAAAATCAATCTATTTAATTAAAATTTGAAAACAAGATTTAGAAGAACTGTACTTTTCTGTAACTTTAAATGTATTCTAAATAAAATAACGACAGCTGTTTCGCTAACACAGTAGCTTCTTCAAATTCAACTTAAGACTAAAGATACATACAAGATACAGCGTTAATCAGGTAGTTGACCCAAGTTAAAATTCTAGGAACTATTACATTTATATTTTGCTTTTTGAAAACTATACCATATGCTACTTGTGTGAGGTTTAAGTATAAAAATATAGTATAAGCAACTAAGAAACAATATTTCAATGGGTGAACAGATTTAACAGTGGGGATGAATTCAAGTCTAATTTATCGTTTAGTAACATTTCTGAGTTTTTAAGTTTATTAATTTCTAAAGATTCTAAACAGTTTAGTTTTCTACCTTTATTTTCTACATGTATGGTTTCGAATTGTAAATTAAATTCGTGCTCATTTTCTATTAAATGATTAGAGTAGGTTGAGTCAGTTTTCTTATTGATATAAGAATGATAGTGGTCTTGGATTCGCTTTTTAAACGTTCTACCTGTCTGTCCAATATATGTTTTGGTACATGATCCGCATGATAACTTATAGACTCCTGATTTATTGTCTTTGTTAGTTTTTTCTTTATTATTTTTAATATATTTGGCTAGATTATTATTAGTTTTATAAGCAATATTAATGTTTTCTTTTTTAAGGAACTTTGATAATTTAAGTTGCTGTTGACCTATGTCAGTAAATGATTTAATAAATAAATTATTAAGGGAGGTGTACCCGATCATTAAAGTGGAGCCAGACAAGCAGTTTAAATCATTTACTTACATAGGTCAACAGCAACTTAAATTATCAAAGTTCCTTAAAAAAGAAAACATTAATATTGCTTATAAAACTAATAATAATCTAGCCAAATATATTAAAAATAATAAAGAAAAAACTACCAAAGACAATAAATCAGGAGTCTATAAGTTATCATGCGGATCATGTACCAAAACATATATTGGACAGACAGGTAGAACGTTTAAAAAACGAATCCAAGACCACTATCATTCTTATATCAATAAGAAAACTGACTCAACCTACTCTAATCATTTAATAGAGAATGAGCACGAATTTAATTTACAATTCGAAACCATACATGTAGAAAATAAAGGTAGAAAACTAAACTGTTTAGAATCTTTAGAAATTAATAAACTTAAAAACTCAGAAATGTTACTAAACGATAAATTAGACTTGAATTCATCCCCACTGTTAAATCTGTTCACCCACTGAAATATTGTTTCTTATTTGCTTATTCTATATTTTTATGCTTAAACCTCACACAAGTAGCACATGGTATAGTTTTCAAAAAGCAAAATATAAATGTAATAGTTCCTAGGATTTTTAACTTGGGTCAACTACCTGATTAACGCTGTATCTTGTATGTATCTTTAGTCTTAAGTTGAATTTGAAGAAGCTACTGTGTTAGCGAAACAGCTGTCGTTATTTTATTAATAAAGTGTAAATCTAAAACATCTTATGTGTGTTTTATTTATTAGTTCTGTTTTTAATTTTTTTTTTTAACATCATACTAATTAGATGTGGTATTTTTTTTTTAATTTAATAAATTATATAGGATATTAATCTATTTTAGATGTGTATTAAGTTGTCTATCTTGTTGTTTTATCTTATCTTGTGATGCTCGTTATTTTAGTATATAGTCGATTAAATTTCTTCTTTAATTATATAGTTATTGTATTTGTTTATATATAGTTTTCCTTTTTATTCTTATGGTGTTGTATTTTTCGAACTGTTAACTACTTGTTTAACTGGGCTGTTGTCTGTATTCTTAACTTGTTTTTATTCTGGCAATAGTTTGTAAAAATATTCTATTGGTAAAGTTGTTTTGCTTGGGGTTTATTTGATTTATATCTTATGTTGATGGTACATGCTTAATATTCTACATATTACTTGTTATTCTTAATCTTTGTTCATAATTCATATATTGATATAAGTTTTAGTTTGCATAATAAATAATACTTTCGTTTTAAATTTATAACATTGCTTTACAATTCTTAACTCTAGTCTTTGATCCATTCCTTAACATATTTAAATTCCCTATAATAAGACATTTTTGTCTATATATTATAATATTTTCATAATAATAAT
The DNA here is from genome assembly GCA_935421215.2 of Melolontha melolontha. Classification (NCBI taxonomy): domain Eukaryota; kingdom Metazoa; phylum Arthropoda; class Insecta; order Coleoptera; family Scarabaeidae; genus Melolontha; species Melolontha melolontha. The sequence goes on from OW285235.1 coordinate 140,136,280, forward strand.
AATTCATTTATTTATATATACTTTACATCCACATATCATATATTAATTCCTTCTACCTTTATTAGTCTATACCTTTTCCATGTTATTATCATTTCAACAATCCTTTATTCTTGTCATACTATCTCTTAATATATACTACATTTAAGACTTTCATTTTATTTAACTTTTAGCATGTTTATAATTGTTTCGTTTCCCCATTAATAAGTTTTATATTTGTTATATAAGATCATATTAGTAAATTATTATTCTTTCTAAGTTCATCTTTGCCATTTTAATACATTATGTGATGTTACTTTTTATGTTGCAGAATATTTAGTATCTTAATAATTGCTTAATAGTTGTTATCTAAGCTCCAGTTATGTTAAGTTTTCCTCTTTATTGTTGTAATTATTTGTTTTGTTTATGATACAACAGTTATTTTTGTTTGGTAATGTGTTCTTTTTCATTGTTAAATTCGATTGTGTTTAGCATATCTTTATTTATATTCAATGTTCGTGTACTTAGTTTAGTTATTAGTAGTTTATAATCGTATCCCCATCTTTGCTTGGATCGTCTTTATAATTTTAGAAAACCGAGATTCTATTATCTTTAATTAAGTGCTAATTTTTCGTCGACGTACCTTAGATGTGTTAATATTGTTATTATTACATGAATGGAACATTTTACCTCTGCCTTGTGTGATATGCATGTTTTTAATAATCAGTGTGTATGTAGTTTCAGTTTTTATATAAGTTGGTGTATAAGATTTGATTTGTGTGTTACGTATGGTATTCAAGAAATTGTTGGTATCAAAATATTCATATGTGATGGAATTGTGTGTTGTTCCTTGTATATTTATTGAGTTATACATGTTGGCATATATAGTTATGTTTTCTAAAATGAATGTAGTGTCCTGAAAATAAATTTTCTTGGCTTGTGTGTTGTTGGTTGCATAATTATAAGGTATATTGTTGGTTGCAAATGTGTTAAAATATATTTTATTTCTCCCCATCATTAGTGTTATAAGATTGTTATTTTCTTTATTAATGTTTATTAGAAAATTGTGATATTCTCTATCATTTGTTGGAAATTGATTATGTGAGTTAACTTTATTTTTGTATCTAAGCGGTTTGTAAGGCTTATGGTCAGTTAATATTTTGATTGTGTTTTTGTTACATGCATTGTTGGTACTTGTATTTCCTAACATATCTTTGTGTTCCGGCATAAGTTGATTTATTTTTTTGTCATTAATGATCTCGAATTTTTGATTTATGCTGGTTGTTAATTTTTCATTAAAAGTATCTAATTTTTGATTTAATTTTTCGTAATTGTCTGTTATGATTTGTTTTAGATTTTCATAATGGGTGTCTTATATTATATCGAATTTTTGAAGTAAATTTATTTCTAATCTTTCATTATTATCATCTAATTTTTTGTCTATACTTTTGGTTAAGTTTTCGAATAGCGCGGTTAAAGTATTGAGGTTTATTGGTATTTCTTCTTTCGGTGCTTCTGGTTGTGCAGTAACTGTGGTAGTATCACCCTGATCTGCTTCTTCCCCTCTACCTTCAAGGTTTTCCCTCGATTTGCTTCTGGTGCGTTTATCCATTTTGTTATTGTAATTGTGAATATTTATGTTATAAGATTATTATTGTATTTTAAGTTAATCTTGTATAAATAAATTGTTATCTTGAAATATTGTATTTGTTTTGATTCCCGACCTTCTATTTCAGAGCCAACTATAAAAACAATTACCCTTTGTACAAATTGACTTACAATCCTGTTCCTGAGTATAAATGAGCGTCTTGGCACAAGAAAAACCACAGAAAAGCAAAATACAGACTCACAAGTATAAAAAATGTTATGTATCTTAAATAAACATAAATTGAATACAGTTCTCCTTGTTTTTTAATTTTTATATCCTCTCGTTTTATTTTTCAAATTGTATTCTATTGAGCACGTTTTATAATTGCACCGCAGTTGTGGCACCAAATTGAAGAAATGCTGAATGTGTAACAGCCCCACGTTGGGCGTCAAATTGAAGAAAAGCTGAATGGGCTAATAAATAAAATAGAAACAAAAGACAAAATACAGTGAAGCTGTAATGTAAAATCAAGTTAAATATAAAATATATTGATTTGTGCTTAATAATGTATTTATAATTGCCCCTAAGTTGGACTGACAAATAATGTGTTGCTGACAGCTGGTACAAATTTATATGCAAATGAATATGACGTTAAATATAAATGACAAGTTGTAAATTAATTGATTAAGTGAATTAAAAGTAATTCACAAATATACAAGAGTAGTTATGAAACTGCCTTATAGATAGAGTAATATTGAGATTATTATAGTTGTCAACTTGCGTATACTTAGTTCGTAATAACGGTAGGTAAATAAAATGTACTTAACCTTATCCAGCGTTTCCCTCGTGCAACTCTTATTGTTAATCTAAAGAGTAATTTTATTGATATTCTTCCGACTAGTGGAACAGTGAGACTCTTATTGGTGCATGATAAATACAATTACTGTGTAGGTTCGGTGCCTCAATAGAACACATGGAAAATAGTGAACAAAAATAACTATGGTAAACTCGTTATATACGATTTGTTGATTTGAATAAATAATCTGTTAAATAAAACAAGAGAGTATCAAGAAAAAGTAAATGGTTTAATGGTTGTTTTCGTAATTCAGGTAAGTGGTAAACATAATAATATTAGATGAAACATACAATTAAGTCACGTGATCAGTAAAAATAAATAGTTTTAGGTTAAGTGACGATATTATCTGATAACGTGTGAAAATCAATCTATTTAATTAAAATTTGAAAACAAGATTTAGAAGAACTGTACTTTTCTGTAACTTTAAATGTATTCTAATATTTAAATGAACATATAACACATACATTGGATAATATCTACGATTGTGTTTCTTTCATTATATAAACATGAAATTGATTAAAAAAAATTCAAAATTCTAGGATAGAAATAAATCATACTCAAGTCTAAATACGTGTGGATTCAGGAGATTCAGTTTTAGTCTGCAAACTCGAAGTTCAGGATATAGGACTTGGGCTTCGGACAAAATCCAGGTAGCGTTCCCTTAGCTTGGGTTGGCGTGTACAGCGACTCCGGGAAAATTTCAAATTCGTTTAAAAACGGACAGGATGGTTTTAGGATTTGTTGATGATGATGATGATTTGAAGATTTGCTTCAGAGATGTCCAGCATACTCTGAATGTGTTATGGAATGCTAGGCGGCTTCGTACTTACAAAGTTCCTGGAATATATCTTTATAATGATTTGACAATAAGACAACAGAGATTGAAAAGTGGAATCATTGCGCAATTTAAACAACATAAAGATAATGGTGAGAATGTTCACCTCAAGTACTTCAGTGGGATGAATGAAAAAAACATAAATGTATTCAGCAGTCAATAGAGTCTCTCTCCTTATATTATCAAAATGTTAATGGCCTAAACACGAAAACGTTTTCTTTTTATCAGAATATACTTGTTTCGGATGAATTTGGTGTTGTGTCGCTGATTGAAACATGGGCTGGTGATGGTTATGTGTTTGTATTAAATTCGATTTTAAGAGCGTTTATATTGTAACTGTTTATATACCACTTGCTACCCCTGTCTTTGTTTATGACGCCTTCTTTAATGTAATTGAATCTTCATCCCTTCTGGGAAGTAGTCTTATCTTGATCGGTGATTTCAACATACCGAGCTTTCCTGAACCATGTCCAAGATCAAACAGAGTGGACAATTTCTTAAATTTCTGTAACTGTACAAATAAATGATGTTTACAATTGTAATGGTCGTCTATTGGATTTGGTAAGATTTGGCATCTTCGCTACAGAAATGTGACGATAGTCTTGTGGAGGAGGATCGTCATCACCCTTCCATTCTAATTAATATTCCATTGAAGGATACTACTACAAACATCAGGAGACCTAATTGTGTAACATTCCAGAGATATCATTTTGTAAAGGCTGATCTTGTGCGTTTGTATGATCTTCTCTCGCATGAGACTTGGGCCTCCGTTTTGGATGTTGACCTGGCATGTAGCGGATTGTACGAAGTATTGGATTTCTTTTTTTCTATGACAGTTTCTATGACAATTTCTTAAATTTCTGTAACTGTACAAATCAATGATGTTTATAATTGTAATGGTCGTCTATTGGATTTGTGAAGATAAGTTGCATGCAAAAAAGCAATATCTTCGTCACCAAACAGTTGCATATAGGCGTGGCTTGGCTAGACATAGAAATACTGTGAGAGCTACAATTCACAGGGATTTTCAGAATTACGTACATTCTGCTGAAACTTCTATGAAACGAGACCCAGCCAAAACTTTGGAGTTTTATTCGTGGACGTGATGGATCTTCTAGACTGCCTGCTACCATATACTACAATGAAGTACAGTGTTTCTGATACTAGTTCCATGGCTAATGGTTTCGCAAATTACTTTTCGTCAGTTTACACATGTGGAACACCCTCGGAACTCAATACAAAGAATATACCGCCTAAGTCTGAGCAAACGCAACGGCCTGAATGTACGAATATTTCTCCCGCTCCGAATAAAAATCCCCTGAACGCTTTTAGCCAATCACAAAACAGTCTGTTGCTAAACCCCCTCCTCGCGCCAACTTAATTGGCGCTTGCTATATGTACGACATCGATGTTAAGCCAATCACAAAACAGTCTGTTGCTAAACCCCCTCCTCGCGCCAACTTAATTGGCGCTTGCTATATGTATGACATCGATGTTGACGCGCCTAAAGCATTCAGGGGAATTGTATTCAGAGCGGGAGAAATATTCATACATTCGCATCATTGCGTTTGCTCAGAATTAGGCGGTATATCCTCCACAGAACTGAACTTTGGAATGAAACTCATTTCGTAAGTGCTATCAAAAAGCTTAAGAAAGATTATGCGACTGGGGTTGACGGAATACTTGCATTTTTACTGAAGGATTGCAGAACAGCATTGGGTGTAACACTGCTACACATATATAATCTAATATTGTCAACTGGATGTTTCCCTGATCAGTGGAAGCTGAGTAAAATAACGCCCGTCTATAAGAGTGAGAATAAAAATGACAAGTCCTACCGATCGATTTCTTTAATTAATAATTTTCCGAAAGTCTTTGAAATGATTCTCGCTGATCATGTCTATAGTGAAATAGTGACACAATTATCGGATTCGTAATACGGATTTGTAAGAGGCAGATCTACAACTAATTTAATGACTGTAACCCAATATATAGCAAATACTCTTGATCAACGCTTGCAGGTGGATGTTGTATATACTGACCTAAGTAAAGCCTTCGCCAAAGTTCCCCATCACGTTTTAATCTCTAAATTAAATAATTTTAGTATTAGTCCTAATTACGTCAATGTTATTTCCAGCAATTTAACGGATCGATCTAATTTTGTTGAATGTGAGGGTACTAGATCGCATAGATTTTCTGCGAGGAGTGGAGTTCCACAGGGCTCTGTTTTGGGTCCTTTGCTCTTTGTACTGTACATAAATGAATTGCCAGCTATGCTCAGGTCAAACTGTTTATTGTACGCTCATGATGTGAAGATTTATGGTAAAATTAACACTTTCGCCGACTGTGAACAACTTAAAACTGATTTAAATATTATAAGTGATTGGTGTGCAAATAACGGATTGGAACTAAATGCTAACAAGTGTAAGGTTCCGTCTTTTTCTAAGAAGGAAGTCACAGTTCATTACCATTACAGCGTAAATGGCGATCTTTTGGGCAGGGTGGAACTTTTTAAGGATCTTGGAGTCTGGTTTGATAACTCGATTACATTTAAGGAACATATCCGTCAGCTATGCAATAAGACCTACAGATGCCTTGGTTTCCTTTCTCGCAACACCAAGGTGTTCAAGACAATAGCGCTCTTTTAATTATTTTATCAAAGCTATATTAGAAGTACGTTGGAGTACGGGATTTGGTCACCATATTACGTGAAGGCTATTGATGATGTTGAAAGGGTTCAGCGAAAATTTCTGAGGATTGTTTATTTATTATTAAGCATGGTGTATATCCTGAGAGAGGTTACTTATTTCGAGAATTACTCCAGGAATTCAATGTAATAAGCTTGCAGGACAGACGCACAATATCTCAGTTGCTTTTTGGGTTTAAGCTCATTAAGGGTGTTATCCCTGACTCCCACATTCTATCTCTACTGAATCTCTCGGTTCCTCAATTTGCCTCAACGCGTTTCAACCTTTTTCATGTCCTCAAGTCTCGCTCCTTATATCATCTGCGATTGATATGATTTGTACCATAAACAATATAATCAAAAGGCTAGACATAGATATTTTTAATCTATGTTATAAACAATTTGTCACCATTATTAACGACCACTTCTTGCTGTGATTGCATGTGAGTTTGTAGTTTTGGTATAGTTATTGGACCAATTTCTTATTATATATATACATATATACATATATATATATATATATATATATATATATAAGGTAAACTTAATAAGTCGGCGATTAAAGGTATGGTTCATTACTTCAAAGTATATATATTTAAAACAACCCTACATGTTTCGGCAATGATGCCTTTGTCAAGGGAATACAAAATATAAATGACAGAATATAAATGTCAAATAATTAAGTTGCTATGGTTTAAATTATTCAAAGATACATTCCAATAATAATAATAAATCATGCCTTAGTATTCCAAAAAATAGATAGCAAGGTGTGAACATATGTGTTGTTCGCTTCCAGAAGCTTGTGTCTCTTTCTGGGTATGAACCTGTGTGTTGGTTGCTGCTGGCAGCTTGCGTCTCTCTCTGGGTGTGTGATTTTGTATTTGTGTGACCGCGTAAGTGTAGGGTTTTGAATGTTAGTGCGCTCGTGCGTGTGTTTAGTGACCGGTCGCGTAAATTTAGAGAGATCGGATAACCAGCCGTTGCGTAGGGCCGCCAACCCTTTCCCGGCAACTTCTTTACTTTTCCGAGCAGTACTTCGACGGCCCGACCCCCGCCCCAACGAGGCAAGGCGCAGACCAGCGAAGCGCACCCTGCACGGGGTTGCTCATCGCCAACCGAGGGAACACTCTTAGTGGCTACCTCAGTCGACGACGGTCACACTTTGTGCCATCTTAACGATTTCCGCAGAAGCGGGGGCAGTGCACACACGTCGAACGTGTGTGTGCTGTTAACAGCAGCCTAGCCAGGTTGCCGCCCAGGACCGGTCCTAGTGGTGTGTGCATTGCGCGGCGCCGTGATTTGCGCCGCGTAGCATGGTTCCTCACTCCTGCTGGAAAGGCGGAATGGCACCTGACTGCCCATCGGGCAGACCCCCCTAGAGTTTGGTAGCGCATATGCTATGCTACAACCCAGTAGAGGACCACATCAACAGAAAGCAGGGAAAAGCAAGACATGAGTTATTATTACGTATGCGCCCGTGGAGCGACTTAAGATGCAAAGTTGTCGGCATTCGCTCAAAACGAGAAGGAAAACCACGAAAACCTGCTCGGACAACTAGACAGGAATCAAAATACGGAACAGTCAGCATGATAAGCAAAAGTATATGATATTTAAATGTAATTGATGTTTAAATAACATAAGGTATATAACAAAAAAAAATATTATGATGGTAAATTGTAGATCTGCTTCTTCCCCTCTACCTTCAAGGTTTTCCCTCGATTTGCTTCTGGTGCGTTTATCCATTTTGTTATTGTAATTGTGAATATTTATGTTATAAGATTATTATTATATTTTAAGTTAATCTTGTATAAATAAATTGTTATCTTGAAATATTGTATTTGTTTTGATTCCCGACCTTCTATTTCAGAGCCAACTATAAAAACAATTACCCTTTGTACAAATTGACTTACAATCCTGTTCCTGAGTATAAATGAGCGTCTTGGCACAAGAAAAACCACAGAAAAGCAAAATACAGACTCACAAGTATAAAAAATGTTATGTATCTTAAATAAACATAAATTGAATACAGTTCTCCTTGTTTTTTAATTTTTATATCCTCTCGTTTTATTTTTCAAATTGTATTCTATTGAGCACGTTTTATAATTGCACCAAATTGAAGAAATGCTGAATGTGTAACAGCCCCACGTTGGGCGTCAAATTGAAGAAAAGCTGAATGGGCTAATAAATAAAATAGAAACAAAAGACAAAATACAGTGAAGCTGTAATGTAAAATCAAGTTAAATATAAAATATATTGATTTGTGCTTAATAATGTATTTATAATTGCCCCTAAGTTGGACTGACAAATAATGTGTTGCTGACAGCTGGTACAAATTTATATGCAAATGAATATGACGTAAATATAAATGACAAGTTGTAAATTAATTGATTAAGTGAATTAAAAGTAATTCACAAATATACAAGAGTAGTTATGAAACTGCTTTATATATGGAGTAATATTGAGATTATTATAGTTGTCAACTTGCGTATACTTAGTTCGTAATAACGGTAGGTAAACAAAATGTACTTAACCTTATCCAGCGTTTCCCTCGTGCAACTCTTATTGTTAATCTAAAGAGTAATTTTATTGATATTCTTCCGACTAGTGGAACAGTGAGACTCTTATTGGTGCATGATAAATACAATTACTGTGTAGGTTCGGTGCCTCAATAGAACACATGGAAAATAGTGAACAAAAATAACTATGGTAAACTCGTTATATACGATTTGTTCATTTAGGATAAATAATCTGTTAAATAAAACAAGAGAGTATCAAGCAAAAGTAAATGGTTTAATGGTTGTTTTCGTAATTCAGGTAAGTGGTAAACATAATATTAGATGAAACATACAATTAAGTCACGTGATCAGTAAAAATAAATAGTTTTAGGTTAAGTGACGATATTATCTGATAACGTGTGAAAATCAATCTATTTAATTAAAATTTGAAAACAAGATTTAGAAGAACTGTACTTTTCTGTAACTTTAAATGTATTCTAATATTTAAATGAACATATAACACATACATTGGATAATATCTACGATTGTGTTTCTTTCATTATATAAACATGAAATTGATTAAAAAAAATTCAAAATTCTAGGATAGAAATAAATCATACTCAAGTCTAAATACGTGTGGATTCAGGAGATTCAGTTTTAGTCTGCAAACTCGAAGTTCAGGATATAGGACTTGGGCTTCGGACAAAATCCAGGTAGCGTTCCCTTAGCTTGGGTTGGCGTGTACAGCGACTCCGGGAAAATTTCAAATTCGTTTAAAAACGGACAGGATGGTTTTAGGATGTGTTAAATTCGTCGAACGTTGCTTGGTAAGTTTAGAAAACTTTGGATATACTTGTGGAATTGATTTAACACTTTATTTTACTATTTTTTTATTAAATTTCAGAGTAGTGCTTTCAAAATACGACTTCTTCGTTGAATTTCTACCAAGGTGACGCCAACTATCCTTTGTTTTTAATGCTTCTCATTCGTTCTTGTTATATGTATTTATTTAATCTCGTTGTAATTTAATGCAAAAAGTAATAAATTATACACACTCATCGTCATGATATTTTACAAAATTATAAATTTAATTTTTAATATATAAATTATTATACTTTGAATGTTCAATGTTTCATATTTATGCTTGTTTCTAATAGGCATATTTCCCGCTGTATTATATTCAAATATTATATTCAAATTAGTACAGTTTTACCTAAAGTGTGTGTGCTATTTATTATCAATCAATTAAGTTAAAAATCTTCGGTACAGTAAACTATAGATGCAAAATGACTAAGGAATATGAGTACATGTAAATAAATAAATATAAGATATAACTTTGAGTAATTAAAAACGCGAAATTAACTTGATTGATATGACAGGTGAAAAGTGAAGTTCCAAATATTTCTTAATTTCTAATATTAACATACTAACGTTAACGGTCTGTATTTAATGAATCCCAGGAATTCTTATGTGTAGGCTTGACCTACCATAATATATATATATATATATATATATATATATATATATATATACCTATATATATATATATATATATATATATATATATATATATAAGTAGACAAAGAGTCTTTGCCGTTAAAACAAGTATGTAAAATAAAAATTGTTGGGGAATCCGGCAATAAAAACCTTTAGTTAGTCAATTAGAGTCCTTTATTTTATACCTTATATTTCGCTCTGTAGATTTAGAGCTTCATCAGAGGTCAAAAAGCGAAACTATTTTTTGTGAGAGATATAACATTCTTTAAAAAAAACGAAGTCCACGTAATACAAATAAAACTTTATATTAATTAAAAATTGTTACTTTAAAAGCTTATTGTTATTAAATATTAAAACCATTTAAAAAATTATTATTTTTTCAACAAACACATCTAAAAAGAAACACACACGTAGTAAAGAACTACTTGTCTTGATGTAAATTACATTTTAACAATTCAAGTGTCGTCAAAAAGCGAAACTATTTTTTTTTTTTTTTTTGTGAGATATAACATTCTTTAAAAAAAACGAAGTCTACGTAATACAAATAAAACTTTATATTAATTAAAAATTGTTACTTTAAAAGCTTATTGTTATTAAATATTAAAACCATTTAAAAAATTATTTTTTCAACAAACACATCTAAAAAGAAACACACACGTAGTAAAGAACTACTTGTCTTGATGTAAATTACATTTTAACAATTCAAGTGTCGACAAGGTAGTACTACCTTGTCGACACTTGAATTGTTAAAATGTAATTTACATCAAGACAAGTAGTTCTTTACTACGTTTGTGTTTCTTTTTAGATGTGTTTGTTGAAAAAATAATAATTTTTTAAATGGTTTTAATATTTAATAACAATAAACTTTTAAAGTAACAATTTTTAATTAATATAAAGTTTTATTTGTATTACGTAGACTTCGTTTTTTTTAAAGAATGTTATATCTCTCACAAAAAAAAAAAAAAAATAGTTTCGCTATATTCGCTAGTTTCGTAATAGCGAAACTATTTTTTTTTTTTTTTTTTTTTTGTGAGAGATATAACATTCTTTAAAAAAAACGAAGTCCACGTAATACAAATAAAACTTTATATTAATTAAAAATTGTTACTTTAAAAGCTTATTGTTATTAAATATTAAAACCATTTAAAAAATTATTTTTTCAACAAACACATCTAAAAAGAAACACACACGTAGTAAAGAACTACTTGTCTTGATGTAAATTACATTTTAACAATTCAAGTGTCGACAAGGTAGTACTACCTTGTCGACACTTGAATTGTTAAAATGTAATTTACATCAAGACAAGTAGTTCTTTACTACGTTTGTGTTTCTTTTTAGATGTGTTTGTTGAAAAAATAATAATTTTTTAAATGGTTTTAATATTTAATAACAATAAGCTTTTAAAGTAACAATTTTTAATTAATATAAAGTTTTATTTGTATTACGTGGACTTCGTTTTTTTTAAAGAATGTTATATCTCTCACAAAAAAAAAAAAAAAAAAAAAAATAGTTTCGCTTTTTGACCTCTGATGAAGCTCTAAATCTACAGAGCGAAATATAAGGTATAAAATAAAGGACTCTAATTGACTAACTAAAGGTTTTTATTGCCGGATTCCCCAACAATTTTTATTTTACATATATATATATATATATATATATATATATAGTAAGTTGAGTCAGTCGGCGATTAAAGGTCTGGTTTACTTCAAAGTATATATATTTAAAACAACCCTACATGTTTCGGCAATCATGCCTTTATCAAGGATATAAAATATAAATGACAGAATACAAATGTCAAATAATTGAGTTGCTATGGTTTAAATTATTCAAAAATACATTCCAATTGCATAATAATAAATCATGCCTTAGTATTCCAAAAACACATAGCAAGGTGTGAACATATGTGTTGTTCGCTGCTAGCAGCTTGTGTCTCTTTCTGGGTATGAACTTGTGTGTTGGTTGCTGCTGGCAGCTTGCGTCTCTCTACGTGTGGTTTTGTGTTTGTGTGAGCGTGTAAGTGTAGGGTTTTGTATGTTGGCGCGCTCGTGCGTGTGTTTAGTGACCGGTCGCGTAAATTTAGAGAGATCGGATAACCACCCGTTGCGCAGGGCCGCCAACCCTTTACTTTTCCCGGCAGCTTCTTTACTTTTCCGTGCAGTACTTCGACGGCCCGACCCCCGCCCCATCGAGGCAAGGCGCAGACCAGCGAAGCGCACCCTGCACAGGGTTGCTCATCGCCAACCGAGGGAACACTCTTAGCGGCTACTTCGGTCGACGACGGTCACACTTTGTGCCATCTTAACGTATTCCGCCAAAGCGGGGGCACTGCACACACGTCGAACTTGTGTGTGCTGTTAACGGCAGCCTAGCCAGGTTGCCGCCCAGGACCGGTCCTAGTGGTGTGTGCATTGCGCGGCGCCGTAATTTGCGCCGCGTAGCTTGGTTCTTTTCTCCTACTGGAAAGGCGGAATGGCACCTGTCCGCCCATCGGGCAGACCCCCCCTAGAGTTTGGTAGCGCATATGTTAGGCTACAACCCAGTAGAGGACCACATCAGCACAAAACAAAAACAGGGAAAAGCAAGACATGAGTTATTATGTATGCGCCCGTGGAGCGTCTTAAGATGCAAAGTTGTCGGTATTCGCCTTAAACGAGAAGGAAAACCACGAAAACCTACTCGGACAACCACACAGGAATCAAAACACGGAACAGTCAGCATGATAAGCAAATGTATATGATATTTAAATGTAATTGATATTTAAATAACTTAAGATATATAACAAACAAATATATTATGATGGTAAATTGTAGATCTTTACACAATTAAGTTATAGTATATACTGTCCGATGGGCTGACAGGTGCCATTCCGCCTTTCCAGCAGGAGAAAAGAACCAAGCTACGCGGCGCAAATCACGGCGCCGCGCAATGCACACACCACTCGGACCGGTCCTTGGCGGCAACCTGGCTAGGCTGCCGTTAACAGCACACACACGTTCGACGTGTGTGCAGTGCCCCCGCTTTGGCGGAATACGTTAACATGGCACAAAGTGTGACCGTCGTCGACCGAAGTAGCCGCTAAGAGTGTTCCCTCGGTTGGCGATGAGCAACCCCGTGTAGGGTGCGCTTCGCTGGTCTGCGCCTTGCCTCGATGGGGCGGGGGTCGGGCCGTCAAAGTACTGCACGGAAAAGTAAAGAAGTTGCCGGGAAAGGGTTGGCAGCCCTGCGCAACGGCTGGTTATCCGATCTCTCTAAATTTACGCGACCGGTCACTAAACACACGCACGAGCGCGCCAACATACAAAACCCTACACTTACACGCTCACACAAACAAAACCACACACCCAGAGAGAGACGCAAGCTGCCAGCAGCAACCAACACACAAGTTCACACCCAGAAAGAGACACAAGCTGCTAGCAGCGAACAACACATATGTTCACACCTTGCTATCTGTTTTTGGAATACTAAGGCATGATTTATTATTATGCAATTGGAATGTATCTTTGAATAATTTAAACCATAGCAACTCAATTATTTGACATTTGTATTCTGTCATTTATATTTTATATCCTTGATAAAGGCATCATGGATCCTGGCAGGATCGCCATGTGATGTGTGCCTGGTCCTGAGGGCCACATCGGTGAGAGTAACTATTTAACAAGATGGTAATTACATAATTAACAATGTAGACGATAGTCGAAAAGAGACTCTAACTGTGTCTCTATTGACTCTGTACTGACTCTCTAAGACTCCGGATGGGATGTCTTATATACATCGATAGGGTGATCTACTTTTCGACTATGTCCTTACTCTAAATAAACAAGTGTTGAAAGTGTGTAACGTACCTTGCGAATGCTTGTGTATGTACTTTATCTCGGGCGAGGTCATGTTTGGATATAACATGCATTACACACGAGCCCGCGCCTTGACTTATTTAAATGGTACACTGCATTGCTTAATTAGGTTATCACAGTTGGTTGCATAAGTGTGATATAGATCTTTGGTTGTAGAGGTGTTAAAATTTATTTCATTTCTCCCCATTATTAAGGTTATAAGATTGTTGTTTTCTTTAGTAATGTTAATTAGAAAATTGTGATATTCTCTATCATTTATTTGAAAGTTATTATGTGTGTTGACTGTACTTTTGCATGTAAGCGATGTGTAAGGCTTTTGATTAGATAGGGGTTTGATTAGGTTTTTGTTACATACATTATTAGTACTTGTTTTTTCCAATATCTCTTTGTTTTCCGGCGTAAGTTGCTCTATTTTATTGTTATTAATGATTTCAAATTTTTGATTTACGCTTGTTGTTAATTGTACATTAAAAGTAAGTAGAGGGGATTCGCCGGTTCTGGACCCTCCTCCTCCTCACGACCTTGAACTTGACCTTATGACGTCCCAACCCAACGACCTTGACCTTGAACTTGACCTTATGACGTCCCAACGACCTTGAACTTGACCTTATGACGTCCAACCCAACGACCTTGACCTTGAACTTGACCTTATGACGTCCCAACCCAACGACCTTGAACTTGACCTTATGACGTCCCAACCCAACGACCTTGACTGCAAGGTCATTGACCTTCAATCAACTCAATAACGTCACAACCCAACCCAATGACGTCATACTTACATAACAATGACGTCACAACCCAACCCAATGACGTAATACTTACGTAACAACCTCCTCCGCATTGATATACGAGGTTCGGTCAAAAACAATGACGTCATAACACACATAACACACATTACACAAGTAGCAGGTAGCAGTTAGCAGGTATCAGGTAGCAGGTAGCAGGTAACAAATAGCAGGTAGCAGGTATCAGGTAGCAGGTAGCAGTTAGCAGGTAGCAGGTATCAGGTAGCAGTTAGCAGGTATCAAGTATCAGGTAGCAGGTAGCAGGTAGCAGGTAACAGGTAGCAGTTAGCAGGTAGCAGGTAGCAGTTAGCAGGTATCAGGTAGCAGGTAGCAGTTAGCAGGTAGCAGCTAGCAAGTAGCAAGTAGGAGGTAGCAGGTAGCACAATTAATAATATTTCACAATATTATAATTGCCTTTAAATTGATAATCGCGAAACAAGATTTTACATGAATTTTTAGCAACTCAGTTAATTATATATCTGAAACGCCACAAGGATACATAACAACCTCCTCCTCATACCAGTACCAGTATCAGTAAAAAAAGCAAAAAAAAAAAGAAAAAAATACTTACTAGATCTCTGAAACATAACCACACACACCCCCCTAGTGGGGCCACCGAAAACATAACCTCACAATTTAATAAAACACGAGCAGAGAGAAACACAAGTACACTCGACGAAAGCTAGATGAACACTGAAGGAAGTTACATCCGGCGCGCTATATAATTAAGATAACAATTAAAATGAGCAATATAATATTCTATACAGCTTTAGGAAATTATTACGTCATATTTTTTTAAACATGATAGGACACGATTTTTCTTGGTGAAACCTGTCTAGACACTTTGAATATTTCACTATTAAGAGAGCAATAAATGAAAGAGGAAAAAATAAAAAAACATAGCCACACAGTAAGTTTGAAAAGCAAAAAAGAAAAAATACTTACAAGATGGAGGCCCCTCGGAGGCCGTCAGAAGCAAACACCACACACACCCCTCGAGCCCCCTTGTGGGACCCTCTGAAGCACCCTCCGAAACATAACCGCACACGCCCGGACCCCCCCTCCTCCCCCCGTAACATCACAATTGAATAAAAACACGTGAGCACTAGACGAAGGTTTCATATATACTAACTCATATAATATCTTAAGCAGTAATTAAACTATCCCCTCTCCCCCATATGTTTTTTCTAGAACAATTATATTTCATAATAAAAAATGCAGACTGTAGTGTAACATGATACCTGATGTTATTCGATGTTAAAGTCACGTCCGGCGTTCTGTAGCTATGTAAAAATGATGAATATGTTTTTTGATGTTATTTGAGATTAAAAAATTTGATTTTTAATAATTGATACCTATAATCAAATATAATTTTCTATGTTAATAGAAAATTTATGGAATACTTTTTAATATAAAATGTATATATTTATCACCATAAAAACAATGGTAAGAATGTATTATTATAAAATAGATAAGATACTTAGTCATATTTACAGAAAATGTATCAATTTGATTGAAATGTTACTTTTAAAATTAAGTAATTGAAGCTTAAATATTATAATAAAATAGAAAAGTGCGATATTTGTTTTATATCTTTTTTATATAGTCTGTAGCAGTATTTAATATTATATATATATATATCACCATAAAAACAATGGTAAGAATGTATTATTATAAAATAGATAAGATACTTAGTCATATTTACAGAAAATGTATCAATTTGATTGAAATGTTACTTTTAAAATTAAGTAATTGAAGCTTAAATATTATAATAAAATAGAAAAGTGCGATATTTGTTTTATATCTTTTTTATATAGTCTGTAGCAGTATTTAATATTATATATATATCACCATAAAAACAATGTTAAGAATGTATTATTATAAAATAGATGAGATACTTAGGCATATTTACAGAAAAATCATACAAATCACAATAATAAAATTTTGGTAATAATCGAAGAGTTAAGAGAGACCGGCATAATTATATAACGTTCACATATATTTTCAAATATAATTTTCTATGTTAATAGCAAATTTATGGAATACTTTTTAATATAAAATGTATATATATCACCATAAAAACAATGGTAAGAATGTATTATTATAAAATAGATAAGATACTTAGTCATATTTACAGAAAATGTATCAATTTGATTGAAATGTTACTTTTAAAATTAAGTAATTGAAGCTTAACTATTATAATAAAATAGAAAAGTGCTATATTTGTTTTATATCTTTTTTATATAGTCTGCAGCAGTATTTAATAAAATATATATATATATATATCACCATAAAAACAATGTTAAGTATGTATTATTATAAAATAGATGAGATACTTAGGCATATTTACAGAAAAAATGTAACAATTTGATTGAAATGTTGCTTTTAATCGGAAAATGCTGATCATACAAATCACAATAATAAAATTTTGGCAATAATCGAAGAGTTAAGAGAGACCGGCATAATTATATAACGTTCACATATATTTTCAAATATAATTTTCTATGTTAATAGCAAATTCATGGAATACCTTTTGAATCTTTGTTTTATAATGACAATCTAAGAAAAATTAATGGATATTTGAAAAAACACATTACTTAGAAATAATCTTTCCAATAGAATAAAACCCTGTATATTAAATTCGTATGTTATTACAAGCCTTAATAAAATAAAACTGTAAAATCAGACAAAAAATTATGATAAAGTTCCACATGTTACAGTATAGGAAGTCGATATTCAGAGTATTTTATCTTTCTAAATTTGCAAAAAAGTCTGTTAATATATAAATATATAGATAATTCTTATTTAAAACGCTGTTATTTATATCTAGATGTAATCAACTGGGAATAATATACCCGTTTTTAGTTAAACTTGAATAAAACATCTATTAAAAATTTATAAATACCTTCAATTGTAAAAATAATCGTTATATATTAACTGATATTTGAAAAACACATTATTTAGAAATAATCTTTTCAATAGAATAAAACCCTGTATATTAAATTCGTATGTTATTACATGCTTTAATAAAATAAAACCTAATTTTATTGTTAATATAAATATTACATGCTTTTATGTTTTTAAAAATCATCGAAATAGTCATAAATTTTACAAATCTATATACCTCTAATAGTATTTCTAACAACGAAATTTTGTATTCTTCCTCATGTAATACTTAAAATATATTAAAATAATTTTTTTAAATTGCTGACTAGTGTAATATGATTCCTGATTTTATTTTTGAGATTAAAAAAATTGCTGCCTGTGGTGTAATATGATACTTGATGATAACGATGTAAAAGAAATAATTTTTTTGCTTATTTCGCTTTTAATATAATTGATATACGAGGTTCAATCAAAAAGAAAAAAGTGTTAATATATTTTCGAACCAAAATTATGATCTTATACAAAATATTTGCAAATAATGCAATTGTTTTTTTATTATAAACATATATATATATATATATATATATATATATATATATATAAATATAAGACAGCTTGCTAAAAACGTGTACGTGCGCAAACATACAGAAACAATATATAATTACATGCGGGGATTATAATTAAAGCAGATTTTACGTAATTGGAGTATAGTACAATTTACTTCTTCATGATAAAAAAACACTTAAAAATATTATTTTATTGAATATTTCTGTAAATATACCTAAGTATCTTATCTATTTTATAATAATACATTCTTAATATTGTTTTTATGTTGATATATATATTTTATTAAATACTGCTACAGACTATATAAAAAAGATATAAAACAAATATCGCACTTTTCTATTTTATTATAATATTTAAGCTTCAATTACTTAATTTTAAAAGCAACATTTCAATCAAATTGATACATTTTTCTGTAAATATGACTAAGTATCCTATATATTTTATAATAATACATTCTTACCATTGTTTTTATGGTGATATATATATATATATATATATATATATATATATACATTTTATTAAATACTGCTACAGACTATATGAAAAAAGATATAAAACAAATATCGCACTTTTTACTATTTATACTATATTTTCCCGAGAAATTATTTGAAAACTCTTTATTGGAAATTTCGCTAAATGGAAAAAAGTTTTCGCATGGCAATACTTGTTTAATTTTTCAACATAATATAATACTAATTCATGAGATTAAAAAGTCTCAATATACAAGTGATTTCAATAAATATTTTTGTTTTCAAAAAATCTCTAAGTATACATCATGTAAGCAATGAACTCAAATCATCTAGACAACATATAATAATTATTTTAAAATGCTACCGCAAATTTGCGGAGAGCTGCATTTTTTTGAGTAGATACTAATATTTCACCTATCTTAACAATACGGTTTTAAAATATTTAATTATAAATCTTTACTAACTTACTATTATCCGTATGTCGGCTACATTGTTCTAACACATCCATCAGCCCTTCTACAATTTCCGCTTATAGAAACATGTTTGTTCATGAATTTTTGACTAACTTACTATTATCCATATATCGGTTACATTGTTCTAACACATCCATCAGCAGCTCTCCTACACCACAGTATTTACTATTTAGTTATGCAAATGCAGTTATAAATAAACAAGTTTTATCCCACGTCATTATTTTAATGTTGACGCATGTCTTTTTTATTTTCATATGCCGCATGTAATTTAATTTGCATA
Organism: Melolontha melolontha; assembly: GCA_935421215.2. NCBI lineage: Eukaryota > Metazoa > Arthropoda > Insecta > Coleoptera > Scarabaeidae > Melolontha > Melolontha melolontha. The sequence continues at coordinate 140,155,525 of OW285235.1, forward strand.
GTAAGCAAATTTTTATTTTCATACTGGGTGTTATAGTTTAAACAGTTATGTTTGTTAACAGTCTCGATTTGCCAGTTAGAGAGTTATCATGGTAAAGAAAAATAAAAATATTGAAGCGTACGGAGATTAAAAAAAAAATCTCCAAACGAAAAACTTACACAAGAAATTATTAATATTGCCGATTAGCAGGTAGCAGGTATAAACTCAGCAAATTTGTTATTCGAATCGAATACCTGCTACCTGCTACCTGCAGGCCATGCTTTTGAATCTTTGTTTTATAGTGACAATCTAAGAAAAAGGTGTTTAAATTAAATTATTTTTTATTTATAACTTGTATAATAATATTCATTTCCATTACTTATATATACATATTGTTAAAATTTTTTATTTTTTTGTTGAAAACATACTACGTAGTACGTAGAAATCATCTTTCCAATTGAATAAACCCTTATATTCATGTGTAGTTCAACTGGTAGATTGTTAATAATATAATTATTTTACAAATCCGTATACCTCTAATAGTATTTCTAATAACGAAATTTTATATTCTTCATCAGTTAATACTTTAAATATATTAAAATAATGAATTTATCATTCTTTACTAAATTTTGAATTTCTCAATCAAAATTTACATGTTAACAATTTTTTCGAATAAAAATCACGTGTATTTAAACTTAAATAAAACATCTATTGAAAATAGAAATACCTTGTTAAAGTAAACAATATATTATTTTCCCATCATTTGCAACAGTGAAATTAAATCACCGAGAAAAAACTTGTTCTATCATGTTTAAAAAAATACACATTACTTGGAAATAATCTTTCCAATAGAATAAACCCTGTATATGCAATTCATATGTTTTTACATGCCTTAATAAAACTGTAAAATCAGCAAAAAAAAAAAAATTATGAAAAGTTTCACATGTTGCAGTGTAGGATCTCGATATTCAGCGTATTATATTTTTTAAATTGTAATCATCATTTAATACTTTAAATATATTAAAATAATGAATTTATCATTCTTTACTAAATTTTGAATTTTCACAATTTAATAAAACACGAGCGGAGAGAAACACAAGTACACTCGACGAAAGCTAGATGAACATATTGTTTTATAAGGTTAAATCAAAAATTTTAATCGAATTTATGCTATTATAAGTTATATATTGTCTTATATTTATAATACCTTATATAGATATACAATAAATTATATTAGAATAATTTGTGAGATTAAAAAGTCTCAATATACAAGTGATTTCAATAAATATTTTTGTTTTCAAAAAATCTCTAAGTATACATCATGTAAGCAATGAACTCAAATCATCTAGATAACATTTAATAATTATTTTAAAATGCTACCACAAATTTGCGGAGAGCTGCATTTTTTGAGTAGATACTAATATTTCACCTATCTTAACAATACGGTTTTAAAATATTTAATTATAAATCTTTACTAACTTACTATTATCCGTATGTCGGCTACATTGTTCTAACACATCCAACAGCCCTTCTACACTACAGTATTTACTATTTAGTTATGCAAATGCAGTCATAATAAGTTATATATTGTCTTATATTTATAATACCTTATATAGATATACAATAAATTATATTAGAATAATTTGTGAGATTAAAAAGCCTCAATATACAAGTAATTTCAATAAATATTTTTTGTTTTCAAAAAATCTCTAAGTATACATCATGTAAGCAATGAACTCAAATCATCTAGATAACATATAATAATTATTTTAAAATGCTACCGCAAATTTGCGGAGAGCTGCATTTTTTTGAGTAGATACTAATATTTCACCTATCTTAACAATACGGTTTTAAAATATTTAATTATAAATCTTTTACTAACTTACTATTATCCGTATGTCGGCTACATTGTTCTAACACATCCATCAGCCCTTCTACACTACAGTATTTACTGTTTAGTTATGCAAATGCAGTCATAAATAAAACAATTTATATCCCAAACCGAAAAATAAGGTTTAAGTCATCACCAACCATATATACATAAAAATAAATATAAAATAAATATTCAAATTTTTTATCGCCCGAATGAAATTTAAGAACTGTCGCACTAAGTTTTAATATAATAAAAGAACTGAAATTGCTTTACATACTGTATGTAATATATATATATAATTTACCACAATAACGTTAATATCTCAATTCACTGGTATAAAGAAAAAATCTATATATTAATTTACATTATAAACCCTACGCTATATTGTTATATTATTTCTCTTTTAACATAGGTATGTATATCTATTATAAATAGATAAAAATTATAATTTCTTGGTTTTTGATTTTAAATAATTGATACCTTTAACCAATTATAATTTTCTATGTTAATAGTGAATTCATGGAATACCTTTTGAATCTTTGTCTTATAACGACAATCTAAGAAAAATTAATGGATATTTGAAAAAGCACATTACTTAGAAATAATCTTTCCAATAGAATAAACCCTGTATATTAAATTCGTATGTCATTACAAGCCTTAATAAAACTGTAAAATCAGCCAAAAAAATCATGAAAAAGTTCCACATGTTACAGTGTCGGATGCCAATATTCAAAGTATTTTATCTTTTTAAATTTGCAAAAAAGTCTGTTAATATATAAATATATAGATAACTCTTATTTAAAATGCTGTTATTTATATCTAGATGTAATCAACTTGGAATAATATACCCGTTTTTTAGTTAAAATTGAATAAAACATCTATTAAAAAATTTATAAATACCTTCAATTGTAAAAAATAATCGTTATATATTAATGGATATTTGAAAAAACACATTACTTAGAAATAATCTTTTCAATAGAATAAACCCTGCTATTTATATATTTTTAATAAAAAAAATTAAACACCAGAATAAAAAAAAATTAATGAGCGCTTTATTAATCTATAACAAACAGAATAAATAATAATTTTTATAGTATAATATTTTTTAAAAAAATTTTATTTGTCAAATAGCGGTATCAGAGGCAAAATCCTTCCAGATTTCGGTATTGGTAATATCTTTATGCGTTTTCTACCACCAGCTTTCTTAATAACAATTCTGGAGGCATAAACGTAAACTTACAATAATTTCTTGTATAATCTCAATTTTAATCTCTCTAACATAAATATTGAACAACTATTTTGACTAGGTATTAAATATTAGATTTTCGTAAATCATAAGCTATATACCTACACGTATGAACACATTTTAATCAATTTTACCATTCACATGCCAATATATTTTTTCACCTAGATACATATACGGTATGTATACATACATGTAGGGATTGTATATTTTACTATCGAAGTATCGTTAATATTTATATATTTTAGTAAAAAATTGATTTAAATAATTGATACCTGTAATCAATTACAATATAAACGTCATTGACTTGGGTTGTGACGTCATTGTTACGTAAGTGTGACGTCATTGGGGTTGTGACGTCAGAAGGACAAGGTCAAGGTCATATCGGGTTGGGTTGTAACGATAATATAAACGTCATTGGGTTGGGTTGCAACGACAATATAAACGTCGTTGGGTTGGGTTGTAACGATAATATAAACGTCGTTGGGTTGGGTTGTAACGATAATATATAAATGTCATTGGGGTTGGGGTTATGATGTGACGGTCACATCACAACCCCAACCCAATGACATTTATATATTATCGTTACAACCCAACCCAACGACGTTTATATTATCGTTACAACCCAACCCAAGGACGTTTATATTGTCGTTGCAACCCGACCCAATGACGTTTATATTATCGTTACAACCCAACCCGATATGACCTTGACCTTGTCCTTCTGACGTCACAACCCCAATGACGTCATACTTACGTAACAATGACGTCACAACCCAAGTCAATGACGTTTATATTGTAATTGATTACAGGTATCAATTATTTAAATCAATTTTTTACTAAAATATATAAATATTAACGATACTTCGATAGTAAAATATACAATCCCTACATGTATGTATACATACCGTATATGTATCTAGGTGAAAAAATATATTGGCATGTGAATGGTAAAATTGATTAAAATGTGTTCATACGTGTAGGTATATAGCTTATGATTTACGAAAATCTAATATTTAATACCTAGTCAAAATAGTTGTTCAATATTTATGTTAGAGAGATTAAAATTGAGATTATACAAGAAATTATTGTAAGTTTACGTTTATGCCTCCAGAATTGTTATTAAGAAAGCTGGTGGTAGAAAACGCATAAAGATATTACCAATACCGAAATCTGGAAGGATTTTGCCTCTGATACCGCTATTTGACAAATAAAATTTTTTAAAAAAATATTATACTATAAAAATTATTATTTATTCTGTTTGTTATAGATTAATAAAGCGCTCATTAAATTTTTTTTATTCTGGTGTTTAATTTTTTTTATTAAAAATATATAAATAGCAGGGTTTATTCTATTGAAAAGATTATTTCTAAGTAATGTGTTTTTTCAAATATCCATTAATATATAACGATTATTTTTTACAATTGAAGGTATTTATAAATTTTTTAATAGATGTTTTATTCAATTTTAACTAAAAAACGGGTATATTATTCCAAGTTGATTACATCTAGATATAAATAACAGCGTTTTAAATAAGAGTTATCTATATATTTATATATTAACAGACTTTTTTGCAAATTTAAAAAGATAAAATACTTTGAATATTGGCATCCGACACTGTAACATGTGGAACTTTTTCATGATTTTTTTGGCTGATTTTACAGTTTTATTAAGGCTTGTAATGACATACGAATTTAATATACAGGGTTTATTCTATTGGAAAGATTATTTCTAAGTAATGTGCTTTTTCAAATATCCATTAATTTTTCTTAGATTGTCGTTATAAGACAAAGATTCAAAAGGTATTCCATGAATTCACTATTAACATAGAAAATTAAAATTGGTTAAAGGTATCAATTATTTAAAATCAAAAACCAAGAAATTATAATTTTTATCTATTTATAATAGATATACATACCTATGTTAAAAGAGAAATAATATAACAATGTAGCGTAGGGTTTATAATGTAAATTAATATATAGATTTTTTCTTTATACCAGTGAATTGAGATATTAACGTTATTGTGGTAAATTATATATATATATATTACATACAGTATGTAAAGCAATTTCAGTTCTTTTATTATATTAAAACTTAGTGCGACAGTTCTTAAATTTTATTCGGGCGATAAAAAATTTGAATATTTATTTTATATTTATTTTTATGTATATATGGTTGGTGATGACTTAAACCTTATTTTTCGGTTTGGGATATAAATTGTTTTATTTATGACTGCATTTGCATAACTAAACAGTAAATACTGTAGTGTAGAAGGGCTGATGGATGTGTTAGAACAATGTAGCCGACATACGGATAATAGTAAGTTAGTAAAAGATTTATAATTAAATATTTTAAAACCGTATTGTTAAGATAGGTGAAATATTAGTATCTACTCAAAAAAATGCAGCTCTCCGCAAATTTGCGGTAGCATTTTAAAATAATTATTATATGTTATCTAGATGATTTGAGTTCATTGCTTACATGATGTATACTTAGAGATTTTTTGAAAACAAAAAATATTTATTGAAATTACTTGTATATTGAGGCTTTTTAATCTCACAAATTATTCTAATATAATTTATTGTATATCTATATAAGGTATTATAAATATAAGACAATATATAACTTATTATGACTGCATTTGCATAACTAAATAGTAAATACTGTAGTGTAGAAGGGCTGTTGGATGTGTTAGAACAATGTAGCCGACATACGGATAATAGTAAGTTAGTAAAGATTTATAATTAAATATTTTAAAACCGTATTGTTAAGATAGGTGAAATATTAGTATCTACTCAAAAAATGCAGCTCTCCGCAAATTTGTGGTAGCATTTTAAAATAATTATTAAATGTTATCTAGATGATTTGAGTTCATTGCTTACATGATGTATACTTAGAGATTTTTTGAAAACAAAAATATTTATTGAAATCACTTGTATATTGAGACTTTTTAATCTCACAAATTATTCTAATATAATTTATTGTATATCTATATAAGGTATTATAAATATAAGACAATATATAACTTATAATAGCATAAATTCGATTAAAATTTTTGATTTAACCTTATAAAACAATATGTTCATCTAGCTTTCGTCGAGTGTACTTGTGTTTCTCTCCGCTCGTGTTTTATTAAATTGTGAAAATTCAAAATTTAGTAAAGAATGATAAATTCATTATTTTAATATATTTAAAGTATTAAATGATGATTACAATTTAAAAAATATAATACGCTGAATATCGAGATCCTACACTGCAACATGTGAAACTTTTCATAATTTTTTTTTTTTTGCTGATTTTACAGTTTTATTAAGGCATGTAAAAACATATGAATTGCATATACAGGGTTTATTCTATTGGAAAGATTATTTCCAAGTAATGTGTATTTTTTTAAACATGATAGAACAAGTTTTTTCTCGGTGATTTAATTTCACTGTTGCAAATGATGGGAAAATAATATATTGTTTACTTTAACAAGGTATTTCTATTTTCAATAGATGTTTTATTTAAGTTTAAATACACGTGATTTTTATTCGAAAAAATTGTTAACATGTAAATTTTGATTGAGAAATTCAAAATTTAGTAAAGAATGATAAATTCATTATTTTAATATATTTAAAGTATTAACTGATGAAGAATATAAAATTTCGTTATTAGAAATACTATTAGAGGTATACGGATTTGTAAAATAATTATATTATTAACAATCTACCAGTTGAACTACACATGAATATAAGGGTTTATTCAATTGGAAAGATGATTTCTACGTACTACGTAGTATGTTTTCAACAAAAAAATAAAAAATTTTAACAATATGTATATATAAGTAATGGAAATGAATATTATTATACAAGTTATAAATAAAAAATAATTTAATTTAAACACCTTTTTCTTAGATTGTCACTATAAAACAAAGATTCAAAAGCATGGCCTGCAGGTAGCAGGTAGCAGGTATTCGATTCGAATAACAAATTTGCTGAGTTTATACCTGCTACCTGCTAATCGGCAATATTAATAATTTCTTGTGTAAGTTTTTCGTTTGGAGATTTTTTTTTTAATCTCCGTACGCTTCAATATTTTTATTTTTCTTTACCATGATAACTCTCTAACTGGCAAATCGAGACTGTTAACAAACATAACTGTTTAAACTATAACACCCAGTATGAAAATAAAAATTTGCTTACTATGCAAATTAAATTACATGCGGCATATGAAAATAAAAAAGACATGCGTCAACATTAAAATAATGACGTGGGATAAAACTTGTTTATTTATAACTGCATTTGCATAACTAAATAGTAAATACTGTGGTGTAGGAGAGCTGCTGATGGATGTGTTAGAACAATGTAACCGATATATGGATAATAGTAAGTTAGTCAAAAATTCATGAACAAACATGTTTCTATAAGCGGAAATTGTAGAAGGGCTGATGGATGTGTTAGAACAATGTAGCCGACATACGGATAATAGTAAGTTAGTAAAGATTTATAATTAAATATTTTAAAACCGTATTGTTAAGATAGGTGAAATATTAGTATCTACTCAAAAAAATGCAGCTCTCCGCAAATTTGCGGTAGCATTTTAAAATAATTATTATATGTTGTCTAGATGATTTGAGTTCATTGCTTACATGATGTATACTTAGAGATTTTTTGAAAACAAAAATATTTATTGAAATCACTTGTATATTGAGACTTTTTAATCTCATGAATTAGTATTATATTATGTTGAAAAATTAAACAAGTATTGCCATGCGAAAACTTTTTTCCATTTAGCGAAATTTCCAATAAAGAGTTTTCAAATAATTTCTCGGGAAAATATAGTATAAATAGTAAAAAGTGCGATATTTGTTTTATATCTTTTTTCATATAGTCTGTAGCAGTATTTAATAAAATGTATATATATATATATATATATATATATATATATATATATATATATATATATATATATATATATCACCATAAAAACAATGGTAAGAATGTATTATTATAAAATATATAAGATACTTAGTCATATTTACAGAAAAATGTATCAATTTGATTGAAATGTTGCTTTTAAAATTAAGTAATTGAAGCTTAAATATTATAATAAAATAGAAAAGTGCGATATTTGTTTTATATCTTTTTTATATAGTCTGTAGCAGTATTTAATAAAATATATATATCAACATAAAAACAATATTAAGAATGTATTATTATAAAATAGATAAGATACTTAGGTATATTTACAGAAATATTCAATAAAATAATATTTTTAAGTGTTTTTTTATCATGAAGAAGTAAATTGTACTATACTCCAATTACGTAAAATCTGCTTTAATTATAATCCCCGCATGTAATTATATATTGTTTCTGTATGTTTGCGCACGTACACGTTTTTAGCAAGCTGTCTTATATTTATATATATATATATATATATATATATATGTTTATAATAAAAAAACAATTGCATTATTTGCAAATATTTTGTATAAGATCATAATTTTGGTTCGAAAATATATTAACACTTTTTTCTTTTTGATTGAACCTCGTATATCAATTATATTAAAAGCGAAATAAGCAAAAAAATTATTTCTTTTACATCGTTATCATCAAGTATCATATTACACCACAGGCAGCAATTTTTTTAATCTCAAAAATAAAATCAGGAATCATATTACACTAGTCAGCAATTTAAAAAAATTATTTTAATATATTTTAAGTATTACATGAGGAAGAATACAAAATTTCGTTGTTAGAAATACTATTAGAGGTATATAGATTTGTAAAATTTATGACTATTTCGATGATTTTTAAAAACATAAAAGCATGTAATATTTATATTAACAATAAAATTAGGTTTTATTTTATTAAAGCATGTAATAACATACGAATTTAATATACAGGGTTTTATTCTATTGAAAAGATTATTTCTAAATAATGTGTTTTTCAAATATCAGTTAATATATAACGATTATTTTTACAATTGAAGGTATTTATAAATTTTTAATAGATGTTTTATTCAAGTTTAACTAAAAACGGGTATATTATTCCCAGTTGATTACATCTAGATATAAATAACAGCGTTTTAAATAAGAATTATCTATATATTTATATATTAACAGACTTTTTTGCAAATTTAGAAAGATAAAATACTCTGAATATCGACTTCCTATACTGTAACATGTGGAACTTTATCATAATTTTTTGTCTGATTTTACAGTTTTATTTTATTAAGGCTTGTAATAACATACGAATTTAATATACAGGGTTTTATTCTATTGGAAAGATTATTTCTAAGTAATGTGTTTTTTCAAATATCCATTAATTTTTCTTAGATTGTCATTATAAAACAAAGATTCAAAAGGTATTCCATGAATTTGCTATTAACATAGAAAATTATATTTGAAAATATATGTGAACGTTATATAATTATGCCGGTCTCTCTTAACTCTTCGATTATTGCCAAAATTTTATTATTGTGATTTGTATGATCAGCATTTTCCGATTAAAAGCAACATTTCAATCAAATTGTTACATTTTTTCTGTAAATATGCCTAAGTATCTCATCTATTTTATAATAATACATACTTAACATTGTTTTTATGGTGATATATATATATATATATATTTTATTAAATACTGCTGCAGACTATATAAAAAAGATATAAAACAAATATAGCACTTTTCTATTTTATTATAATAGTTAAGCTTCAATTACTTAATTTTAAAAGTAACATTTCAATCAAATTGATACATTTTCTGTAAATATGACTAAGTATCTTATCTATTTTATAATAATACATTCTTACCATTGTTTTTATGGTGATATATATACATTTTATATTAAAAAGTATTCCATAAATTTGCTATTAACATAGAAAATTATATTTGAAAATATATGTGAACGTTATATAATTATGCCGGTCTCTCTTAACTCTTCGATTATTACCAAAATTTTATTATTGTGATTTGTATGATTTTTCTGTAAATATGCCTAAGTATCTCATCTATTTTATAATAATACATTCTTAACATTGTTTTTATGGTGATATATATGTAATATTAAATACTGCTACAGACTATATAAAAAAGATATAAAACAAATATCGCACTTTTCTATTTTATTATAATATTTAAGCTTCAATTACTTAATTTTAAAAGTAACATTTCAATCAAATTGATACATTTTCTGTAAATATGACTAAGTATCTTATCTATTTTATAATAATACATTCTTACCATTGTTTTTATGGTGATATATATATATATATAATATTAAATACTGCTACAGACTATATAAAAAAGATATAAAACAAATATCGCACTTTTCTATTTTATTATAATATTTAAGCTTCAATTACTTAATTTTAAAAGTAACATTTCAATCAAATTGATACATTTTCTGTAAATATGACTAAGTATCTTATCTATTTTATAATAATACATTCTTACCATTGTTTTTATGGTGATATATATACATTTTATATTAAAAAGTATTCCATAAATTTGCTATTAACATAGAAAATTATATTTGAAAATATATGTGAACGTTATATAATTATGCCGGTCTCTCTTAACTCTTCGATTATTACCAAAATTTTATTATTGTGATTTGTATGATTTTTCTGTAAATATGCCTAAGTATCTCATCTATTTTATAATAATACATTCTTAACATTGTTTTTATGGTGATATATATGTAATATTAAATACTGCTACAGACTATATAAAAAAGATATAAAACAAATATCGCACTTTTCTATTTTATTATAATATTTAAGCTTCAATTACTTAATTTTAAAAGTAACATTTCAATCAAATTGATACATTTTCTGTAAATATGACTAAGTATCTTATCTATTTTATAATAATACATTCTTACCATTGTTTTTATGGTGATATATATATATATATAATATTAAATACTGCTACAGACTATATAAAAAAGATATAAAACAAATATCGCACTTTTCTATTTTATTATAATATTTAAGCTTCAATTACTTAATTTTAAAAGTAACATTTCAATCAAATTGATACATTTCTGTAAATATGACTAAGTATCTTATCTATTTTATAATAATACATTCTTACCATTGTTTTTATGGTGATAAATATATACATTTTATATTAAAAAGTATTCCATAAATTTTCTATTAACATAGAAAATTATATTTGATTATAGGTATCAATTATTTAAAATCAAATTTTTTAATCTCAAATAACATCAAAAAACATATTCATCATTTTTACATAGCTACAGAACGCCGGACGTGACTTTAACATCGAATAACATCAGGTATCATGTTACACTACAGTCTGCATTTTTTATTATGAAATATAATTGTTCTAGAAAAAACATATGGGGGAGAGGGGATAGTTTAATTACTGCTTAAGATATTATATGAGTTAGTATATATGAAACCTTCGTCTAGTGCTCACGTGTTTTTATTCAATTGTGATGTTACGGGAGGGGGAGGGGGGGTCCGGGCGTGTGCGGTTATGTTTCGGAGGGTGCTTCAGAGGGTCCCACAAGGGGGCTCGAGGGGTGTGTGTGGTGTTTGCTTCTGACGGCCTCCGAGGGGCCTCCATCTTGTAAGTATTTTTTCTTTTTTGCTTTTCAAACTTACTGTGTGGCTATGTTTTTTTATTTTTTCCTCTTTCATTTATTGCTCTCTTAATAGTGAAATATTCAAAGTGTCTAGACAGGTTTCACCAAGAAAAATCGTGTCCTATCATGTTTAAAAAAATATGACGTAATAATTTCCTAAAGCTGTATAGAATATTATATTGCTCATTTTAATTGTTATCTTAATTATATAGCGCGCCGGATGTAACTTCCTTCAGTGTTCATCTAGCTTTCGTCGAGTGTACTTGTGTTTCTCTCTGCTCGTGTTTTATTAAATTGTGAGGTTATGTTTTCGGTGGCCCCACTAGGGGGGTGTGTGTGGTTATGTTTCAGAGATCTAGTAAGTATTTTTTTCTTTTTTTTTTTTGCTTTTTTTACTGATACTGGTACTGGTATGAGGAGGAGGTTGTTATGTATCCTTGTGGCGTTTCAGATATATAATTAACTGAGTTGCTAAAAATTCATGTAAAATCTTGTTTCGCGATTATCAATTTAAAGGCAATTATAATATTGTGAAATATTATTAATTGTGCTACCTGCTACCTCCTACCTGCTACCTGCTAGCTGCTACCTGCTACCTGCTAACTGCTACCTGCTACCTGCTACCTGCTAACTGCTACCTGATACATGCTACCTGCTACCTGCTACCTGCTAACTGCTACCTGCTACCTGATACCTGCTAACTGCTACCTGCTACCTGTTACCTGCTACCTGCTAACTGCTACCTGCTACCTGATACTTGATACCTGCTAACTGCTACCTGATACCTGCTACCTGCTACCTGCTACCTGATACCTGCTACCTGCTAACTGCTACCTGATACCTGCTACCTGCTAACTGCTACCTGTTACCTGCTACCTGATACCTACTACCTGCTATTTGTTACCTGCTACCTGCTACCTGATACCTGATACCTGATACCTGCTAACTGCTACCTGCTACCTGCTACTTGTGTAATGTGTGTTATGTGTGTTCTGACGTCATTGTTTTTGACCGAACCTCGTATATCAATGCGGAGGAGGTTGTTACGTAAGTATTACGTCATTGGGTTGGGTTGTGACGTCATTGTTATGTAAGTATGACGTCATTGGGTTGGGTTGTGACGTTATTGAGTTGATTGAAGGTCAATGACCTTGCAGTCAAGGTCGTTGGGTTGGGACGTCATAAGGTCAAGTTCAAGGTCAAGGTCGTTGGGTTGGGACGTCATAAGGTCAAGGTCAAGGTCGTTGGGTTGGACGTCATAAGGTCAAGTTCAAGGTCAAGGTCGTTGGGTTGGGACGTCATAAGGTCAAGTTCAAGGTCAAGGTCGTTGGGTTGGGACGTCATAAGGTCAAGTTCAAGGTCGTGAGGAGGAGGAGGGTCCAGAACCGGCGAATCCCCTCTACTAAAGTATCTATTTTTGATGTTAAATTTGTTATTAATCTTTCATTAAATGCATCCATTTTTTGTAAAATTCTTTCTTCTAAATTCGCCTGGCTCTCTGTTAATCCCTTTATTTCTCTCTTTATTTCCTCTTTGTCCTGCCTGAGTTGGTCTAATTTACTGTTAATATTAGTTTCTATTTGACTAATATTTGTTTCTAATTTACTTATATTTTTGTTATTATCTGCGATAAATTGTTTAAAATTAGCTTCTTGTTTTTCATTATTCTCCGTCATTGTTTGTTTTAAATTTTCGTTGTTTGTTTTGTTATTACTTTCCATGGATTCTAATTTCTTATTGTTAGCATCTAATTTTTCATTATTTTCTTTGTTACTAGTTTCTATTGCTTCTATTTTTTGAGTTAAATTAGTTTCTAGTTTTTCGTTATTTTCCGCCATGGTTTGTTGCATATTCATTATTAATGCTGTTAGAGTATTAAAATTCATTGTCACCTCTTCTTTTGGTGTTTCTGGTTGAGCAGTAACGGTAACAGAATCACCCTGATCTGTTTCTTCCCCTCTCTCTGCAAGGTTTTCCTTTGACTTGCTTCTTGTTCGTTTGTCCATGTTATTATAGTAATTGTAAATATTTAGATTTAAGTTATAATTATATTTTAAGTTTATGTTGTGTAAATAGATTATTATTCGGAAAAAGTTGTATTTGTTTTGATTTTAGACTTATTATTTCAGAATTAAATATAAAAATAATTACCCTTTATGCAAATTAACTTACAAATCCGGTTCCTGAATATAAATAAGCGTCCTAACACATAAAAATGGCCACAGAGAAACAAATACAGACTTACAAGTATGAAAATGTTGTATCTTAAATAAATCTAAGTAGAATGCAGTTTTCCTTGTTTTTATTTTTTTAATATCCTCTCTTGTTTTATTTTTGTAAATATATTCTATTTAGCACGTTTTAAAGGCCCCACGTTGGGCGCCAAATAATATAATACTGAAGGCCTCTACGTTGGGCTAGCCAAATAATATAATGCTAAAGGAGCTAGAATTAATAAATACAAAGTTAATTGATGAAGTACAGTGAAGCTGTAATGTAAAGTCAATCTATATAATAGAATATTGGATTGCATCAAATAATGATGCTGAAAGAATGCTTTATAGATAAAAGCTGATTTTTTTAAAATGTTATAAATGAATTGTAACTGTTAAGGGCGATATTGATAAATGTACGACAAATATCTATTTTTAAATATGATAATATGTGTTACATATAGATGGGGTTCTTATCATATTCTGTTGCCTGCGTACAAATCTGAAATGCATAAATGTTATATGCTAAGTGCACTTGCCCTTAAACAGCTGTTTATGTACTCAGCTTCTCTGTAAGGTTATTCTTTGTGTGTGTGTGTGTGTTACACTTTATAACTTTGGGTGTCCAGCTAGTAAAGAACAAAAGTACTCTTGGTTGGTACATATACAATGCACCTTCTAGTGGGGTCGGTGTCTAAATAGAATATACCCCAATTTTGTTGGAGGTTATACAATAAACAAAGGTGAATACGTTATCAAACTATCAAGAATACAACAAGCAAGATTAGGATAAATGTAAAAGACTTTAATGACGTAAAATCAAAGCAGGTAAGTGATTGAAATTATTATGAAATTATAATTATAATGAAAAGTAACATGTCACGTGTTAAATTAAATGTAATCAACTTTCTAGGTTAGCAAAACAATTTAAATACATGTTACCTACATAACTTCTAATATTTAAATGAATTTAGTATCTAATTAAATATAATAACAAGAAAACTGGATTCTTTTAACTTAATTTGCATTCATAAACATCAAATGTATACTAGGTTATAAATTTTTAATAATACATAGATTATGTTTATTATTTAAATGAAATGAATTAATTTTGCATTTTCTATAGTTCATTGGAGATTAAAGAATACTTAAGTGAATGGGATCAGGCCTGTTGTCACTGGATATGGTCTGGAAAGTCGATTAATGCAGGATACGATTTTCTATGGGCAATGGCGCGTCGTTTGGCCTAGAATTCTCCTATAGCAGTTAGCTTCCCCGGCAAACAGCAATTCTTGATTTCTAAGGTACAGGAAATCGGTTGGGCACGTAAAATACTTCAAACAGGTACTGGATGTATAGGTGAGGTATTACTAGTGTTTTATATAAGTTTCCAATTTTATTTTGTGTATTTTTCTTTTAATTTTCAGAGATGCACTTTTATATGATGCGGCATTTTTAATGGCGTTTTTATTCTGATGACGCCAACTGTGTTTTGTTTTCCAATTGGCTTCTTATTCGTTAATTCGTATGCATTACTTTAATCTCGACATTTTTTTCTAAAGAAAATAACAATTTAATCATTGCAAATATACATGGGCTTAACATAAATTCTAAAGTTTTTTATTATATATAAATAATTAATATGTAAATGTTAATAAGTTTACATAATGCTATTTTATTGTGGTGAACTTTTCCGCTGTGTTTATTTTAAATAAGTACAGTTTCACCTAAATTATTATTATCTATTTTTGATAATCAATTAAGTTGACATATCTTAGTAAATACAAGATTTCGAAATAAAATAACTAAAGCAACTGAAAGGATAGAAATAAAGAAATGTGAGAATTAATTTTATGCATTAAAATAAACGCGAAATCAACTTTATTGATATACCATGAGAAGAATTCAGTTTTCGAAATTTCCTATAATTCTAATGAGTACATTAGTTTTTACAAATTCTGTTATTTGTTCTCCTAGGCATCCTTATGTTCAGGTTTGCCTTATATCAATATATATATATATATATATATATATATATATATATATATATATATATATATGTATGTATGTATTTGCAACACACTTCATTTCATTTGATTTTGTATAAATATGGTATTTTCCTGTAATTGATTATTGTGACTGTTGGATAATAAAACTTATTATTATTATTAATGTTTATCGATAGTCAGACGTTTCTATGTAATTATATGTCTTTATTTGTATTTAACAAAGATGCAGATATATTTAATAGTAAGCAAAAGAAAAATAAACATGATTTATTTGAGCTACCTACCAGAAGTAGATTAATTAACCCAGTAATGTGATAAAAATGTTAGTAATAATATTAAATCTATTAATAGGACAAAAATATATTACACAAAATATAAAGTAATTTATATTTGTAAAGAATAAACAATATTATCTTCATCAGTACGTATAAAAAGCAATGTTCGTATGTGTGTATGCTATAGATTAAAAAACTACTGGACTAATTTACCAGCTGTTTTTTTGCAAAACGATCCGTGTTGCCCGGAGAAGTTTTAAAGCTATTGACATTCTCGATCTGGCCACTAGAAAGAAAGTTAATGGACTAAAAATATAATATCAATAGTAGCAGAACTATTATTTAAATGTAGATGGCGTCACGATATAGTACTCATGTATTGTCACTGTGACATTAGGGAATATCATATAATGAACTAACTTATAACATTTGATAGTGAATTACGACGCGAAAAACTTCGAATTAAATATATTTGTACAATCAAAAATTATTTCAAGAATAAAAACACGTTTATGACGCGTTAATGCGAATAACAAATAATGAAAGCGATGTAGGAAAAACATTTCTTATTTAACTGGTACTAGCTGTTAATATTTAGGGATAAAAATGTGAAAGTAAAACACACACATTGTTACTATACAGCTACCCGTAATAGACTGCTTGTTTAATAATTGTATTGCAAATACAAAAGCAGCATTAATCGGTAGATGGCGCCAGCCTAATATAAATTAGATACAATTTAACACTAGGAACCATACTTGCACAAAATAATATTGGATTGGCAATCCCATATTCTAGATTTGCGACGACTCTTTTGGATGGCTGTTGAATTGCACATTCAGCACTTAAATTGTCATTGACTATGCAGAACAGTGAAACATAAACTTGTAACATTTCGAAAACTTCAGAAATGAGGAAAGTATCTCAGCAATGCAAGATAATTATATGGGGTGAATGCACAATGGCGCATAAATAATCGTCGGAAGCATTGTATCGAACATTGCACGATTTACCTGGAAACGATCGGCCATTCGGTGATACGCTAATATTCTTAGCAGACGATTTTCGACAGATATTACCCTTTATTCCATGTTCAACACCAGTTTATGAACTAAATGCGTGCTTAAAAGCATCACATTTGTGGAGACATGTTAATAAATTTTCATTGACGACGAACATGCGTATTAAATTACAGGACGATCCTTCTGCAAAGGATTTTGCGATACAATTGTTGGAAATGGGAAAATTACAATTTAAGAAACAACAGGCTGCATTAAATTACCAAACACAGTACAGTATCACTCACTCACCAGAAGAATTGGTTCAATGCATATTTCCAGATAAAAAACAAAATTACAAAAGTTATCAATGGTTAAGTGGACGCGCAATATTAGTTGCACAAAATGTGGATGTAAATTTCATTAATATCACGATTCAAGATATGTTACCAGGAGAGACAGCTACTTATAAATCAATAGATATTGTTATAGATAAAGATGAAGCAATAAATTATCCAACTAAATTGTTAATTCACTTGATTTATCTGAATTGCCGCTCTGAAGGTTAGTCCTATCATTCCTCTTAGAAGTCTTTGCAATGGCACCAGATTGGCAGTCAAAAGATTGTTAAACTATCTCATCGAAGCAACAATTTTAATTGGCAAATTCAAAGTGTGTTAATACCACGTACCTATACCAATGATACCAATAGATATGCCATTCCAATATCAATCGATTGAAATTTCCAATTAAACTGGCTTTTGCAATAACGGTAAACAAATCACAAGGCAAGTAACTTAAAGTTAAATACAACAGTAATTACAGTTTATGTACCTAATCCAAGACACAAAAGTAATGTATATGTAAATATCTAATTTTAACTAAATACAATTAATTGATATCAAACTTTCAATTGCATTCATTTAATATACAGGTTACCGTTGAATAGCACCCAAGCTTTGCGAATCTGAAGAATACCTATAAATGTCTAACTAAAAATCAAAAAAGAAATTTACAAAGGAATTTCTCTTTTGATACTTTTAACTTAGGTTCCTATTCATAGATAGTGAATGTATCTTATCAGATCATAAACATACTCGGCCGCACATATGGCGATGTTTTTTTTGTGGATATCAATAATAGCCTTTACATCGAATATGTCGACAAACCTCTGCCGCATTAATATGTAATTAAAATTGAATACTTTGAACATTAAACTTCTTTTAAAAGTAAAATTATTAGGTTTATAATAAAACAAAAATCGTCATAAAACAAAAAGCTTTATGTAGTGTGTCCAATGGGATAGATACCTGGTTTTTAATTATTTTGTATGTATACATAGTGTTCGAGTATCCTGGAAGCAAAAGATAAACTTGAAAGCAAACGAGGTGAATCAATTTTGTTATTAATAAATAAAATAAAATCATATCAAGTCAGTTTTAAAATTCAATCTCTTGATTAAATTTCCTTTTCTCTTACCTTTCAATGAGTCTATTTTCTTGAGACTTCTAATTTCATTTAAAGAAATATTTCGTGAAAAGCCACATCTATCCCGGAACGCGCGAATGCATTTTGCTCTTATTAGAGCTCGTCAGCATCCAATATCCTGGTGATGGGCATGACTTCTCACTTCTATACTGCGTGTATATATAGTTAACATTTCGAACTTACTGTATGTGGGAATTAATGACTATTAAATCTCACTTTACATGCAAATATTGCCTAATGTGTTGCGTTAATTACTGCAACTTGGCAAACAAAATTTGTACCAGTATGCCGGACGCAACACATCACGACGTCAACTGGTCTTCCTGATTGTTAGGATAATGACAACGCTGTATGCTGACGATCTCTCGCTTTTCAGGAATTTTTCATTACGCTAACAACCAGGAAGGTTGACATCGCGGCGTGTTGCGTTCTGCATACTGATACAAACTTAGTTTGTCAAATTGTAGTAATTAACGTAACATATCAGAATAATTGAAACATACATGAGTAGGTAAACCCCACCAGTTTTGTATAATACAAAGGTATTTTTAATAATATAAAATATTATTAAAAATCTGGTGTGAAGAACACAAATGCAGGTTCACTATTAATATTTTCTGTGAACGTGTCCGAATATATCCCATCCCCAGAGACGTAGATACGTATTTCGCTTTTCTACAAGCTCATCGGTACGCCCCTGCTGAAGAAAGGATATTTCCAGACACATTCACAGAAAAAAACCACCTCGCCCTATCACCGTAATTATCCAGACCGAGCGCAGAAGTAAATTCGGCGCTACCTGTTGTCAGACAGCCGAAGTACCTCGCATACCGTCCACATAATTAATGTGAAGTAACGACGCCCTTCCAAAGAGGTTAGCACAGCCAACTCTCTAGAAAACTGCATTTTGTTTGTGCCTTCACTCATACTACGGCTTAACCGCATGTGTAATGTATCAGAATAATTGAAACATACATGAGTAGGTAAACCCCACCAGTTTTGTATAATACAAAGGTATTTTTAATAATATAAAATATTATTAAAAATCTGGTGTGAAGAACACAAATGCAGGTTCACTATTAATATTTTCTGTGAACGTGTCCGAATATATCCCATCCCCAGAGACGTAGATACGTATTTCGCTTTTCTACAAGCTCATCGGTACGCCCCTGCTGGAGAAAGGATATTTCCAGACACATTCACAGAAAAAAACCACCTCGCCCTATCACCGTAATTATCCAGACCGAGCGCAGAAGTAAATTCGGCGCTACCTGTTGTCAGACAGCGTACCGATGAGCTTGTAGAAAAGCGAAATACGTATCTACGTCTCTGGGGATGGGATATATTCGGACACGTTCACAGAAAATATTAATAGTGAACCTGCATTTGTGTTCTTCACACCAGATTTTTAATAATATTTTATATTATTAAAAATACCTTTGTATTATACAAAACTGGTGGGGTTTACCTACTCATGTATGTTTCAATTATTCTGATACATTACACATGCGGTTAAGCCGTAGTATGAGTGAAGGCACAAACAAAATGCAGTTTTCTAGAGAGTTGGCTGTGCTAACCTCTTTGGAAGGGCGTCGTTACTTCACATTAATTATGTGGACGGTATGCGAGGTACTTCGGCTGTCTGACAACAGGTAGCGCCGAATTTACTTCTGCGCTCGGTCTGGATAATTACGGTGATAGGGCGAGGTGGTTTTTTTCTGTGAATGTGTCTGGAAATATCCTTTCTCCAGCAGGGGCGTACCGATGAGCTTGTAGAAAAGCGAAATACGTATCTACGTCTTTGGGGATGGGATATATTCGGACACGTTCACAGAAAATATTAATAGTGAACCTGCATTTGTGTTCTTCACACCAGATTTTTAATAATATTTTATATTATTAAAAATACCTTTGTATTAACGTAACACATTAGACGACATTTGCATGTAAAGTGATATTTAATAGTCGTTAATTCTCATTTACCCTAAGTTAGAAATAAATGTTTATATATAATATTTTGATCCATAAATTATGTAGAATTAACATATTTCCGAATGAAAAAATGAACGTCTACTCTGATAATTCTCGTGTCTGCATTTATCGTTTATTAAAAAGACTGCAGTACCAGTTCGATTCATACTGCAATGTTATAACGACGTGTCGGTAATCATTGGCGAATTCTGCCCTAACGTTGTTTAATATCTATGAATTGATAGAACTAATTGACAGATTTTTCTCTTTTAAATATTATTATTCTAAACACGTTTCAAAGTTCATCTGAATACTTATAGCTTCGTTTATAGAGATATTTTTTAATTTATTTTGGAGACTTATATTTTCAAAGCGTGTATTCTAGTTACACACAACTTTAAGATACTGTCATAAGATAATTTAATTAATTAATTAAAATAATTTAGTTATAAAGTTTTCAGGTGTTACTCAGGTTCCGCATTATTTCCAATGATTCTGTAATCACCCGTTGACAATATCTCGACCTTCTCGTAGTCGATATTGTAGACTTCTCGTGATGTTGTTCTGTGATTGCAAATTTTCTATTAGATTTTGTTTGGCGTCTCTTTGGTATTTTCTTACTTTATACAGTATGCTGCGGTCCGTTTCTCTAATATAAGATTTACCACATTGGCATTATAACTCATACATGCCTTGGTTTCTTGTTTAAGTACTCGGTCTTTGTTTGATGGAATGAGGTATTCTATTTTATTTACACTGTTAGAAGTTGTTCTTTTCTAGAATTTTTTCAATTCATCAGTTACGCCGCTAATGTATGGGATATATAACAGATTGTTGTTGTTCTTCTTCCTTCTCATTAGAACTAACTCTCTTAAAATCTGATGGTTTGTAACCATTCTTTTAAAAAACATTTTCCATTTTGTATATTTTTCAGATTTGTTGTCAAGAGCACTGATCTGCTAATCTTCTCTACTGTTCGTAGAACATGTAAATATCTATACGGTGTGACTTATTTTCTGTATACTGTATGAAATTTTTTTTTTATGTAGAATACATCAGGTATCATGTTTGATTTCCTCTGCTTATTTTGTTGGTGGTTGGTCCTTATGACACATTCTACATCTGTGATAATATAATATTTAGGTATTTTGATTGGTGGAATATCGAAGCTTAGTTTCTCGAATAAGACACTCGTTTATTTTTATTGTGATAGAAATATAGTCGACAGGTCCTGGTTCGCGAACCTCTTCCGTAGGTGTTGAGTTACGCGCCGGGTGCGTCTCTAGGTGGTGGATAAAGGGAAGATCAAGTTCTTCTTGGGGGACCTAATTAGTGGCAATCATATCGGGATGGAAAGCCCTAAAAACCTTCAAATCCTTAGCGAAAGTTGTCACCGCGGACCAGCTCTCCTAAGCTACGGTGTAAGGCAACTCTGCGGGCATTGAAATAATACTTCTTCCGTGCTCATGCAAAACCTGAGGAGTCTCTTGGTAATGGAAACAGATGAGATTCCAGAAATAAATACTGAAACACAACGGACCGAAACCGAGAACGTTGTGAAAACAGAGGATACACCCAAGGAGAGAAGACATCTTTCCGGGGCATAAAGAAAGAAATTAAAGAAGTAAAGGAAACACGGGGTAGATACAAGCAAAATAAGCCCCCCCCCCTTTCCCAAAATACAAACAATGCAGAGGTTAAAGATATTAATGCTGCTATAGTTCCTACGGATTACTCGGTCAACTTAGTGATTGAAGGTAACGTAGGACCTATACAAGAACCCCTGATGATGATCATAGATGGGACGTGAAAGGCGCCGAGGTTTGATATCTGCTGTCTTATAGAAGGATACTATGGAGTCATTTGTGCGGGTAGGGACTCGTACAACACTCTGAGAGATTACTTGGAGAAATAAACTGTTTGGAAACAACAAGATCTAACATTTCTACCACAGACTAAAAAAATATCTGTCAGTAGGCTTAAAAAGACTCGAGAGGCAAAATTCAGGGCTTAAGGTGAATTTACGAATATACAAGAATGTGTTTTAGATGGTAGGTTATGTTTATGGTTTAAGTACGAACACATCTTATTCGCGGCTTTTCTATTTTAAAAAGTGGGCGTGTCTATACTAATGTCGATACAAATTTGAATGTAAATAAATTAAATATCTTTTTATTCTCGCGTTAATGAATTAAATGACTAAAATGAATGCTAAAAAAATGAAAAGTAAATTTTGAAATAAATATAATTAAATTTAGAATATCAGAATTTTGTATATATATATATATATATATATATATATATATATATATATATATATATATATATATATATATATATATATATATGTATATAACAAACGTGTGAGGCCTTGTTTATTCCCAATAAACAAATTTAACAGATATAGCTGACGCATGAATAAAAAATTGGCCAATAAATCGATATAATTGTATATGTAGAAAACCTATAATATTTATTGTATGGAACTTTGTAATTCTGTCTTCTCCTTCTCTGAAGAAAGTAAGTATTGAAGTTTGCAAGGGAATACTTGTTGCTGAGGAAATTGCAAGGGACAGGAGTTCAAGGTTTGTTGTAAGGAAAGTTAACTTGGTTTTATATAATATAAATTTACCGGTACAATTTATTTTTATATACGTATATCTTTTAATTGAATTGAAAAAGAAAAATTAACACTAATATTTTACTATAATTAAAAATACTTTTTCTTAATATTACCATAAATACCATCATAATTCTACTAAATATTAACTTAACACTATCATGTACACAAGACAACGCTCCAAAGTTACCAAAAACAATGTAGAAGAAGATAAGGTTGAACAAGGGGATATTCTTACCACTTTATCTTCTGGATCACAAGAGAAAAGCACACCAGAAAGTAGCAAGATGATGGACATGTTGAATGCACTGATGGTACAAATGAAGAGCCAAGGAGAAAGACAGGGTAGAGGATGGATAATATATAAAACAAGACATAATTAACATGAATAGCGATTTAACGCAACATATTGAAAATGTTAAGATACAAACATTGAATGGGGAAAATTTACTTACTATTATACTAAAATTAAATAAAATAAAAGAATAAGCGTATTATATTCGAAGAGATAGTATGGTAAAAATAAATAAGGGTATGTTGAATTGATAAATGAAATGGACAAGGTATAGATATATAAAATTAGCAGGAATTCATATATGATAGTAGGGAGTATAGAATTAAGTATAAATAAATAAATTATTATAATTATATAAATATTATGAAAATATAAAATATAGACAAAAGTGTCATATTAAAAGGAAGAATATATATGTTAAAAAGTATGGATTTAAAGATAAGTCTAAAGTATGGAAAGGAATGATTAGTATCTATAGAAAGTATTATTTATTATGAAAGGAAAAGCTTATATCAAAATATTAAAAATAAACAAAGATTAAGTATAACAATTTATAAAAGAATATTAAGCATATACCATCAATTAAAAGGTAAAAAAAAGTAATAGCCCCCAATTATAACACCATAACAAATACCAGAATATTTAGTGCAATTAGTACAAGAAAAAAAAAACATTTAAGATCACAGAAAACAGCCCATTATTCCAATCATGTTACAGATCGAAAACAATTAATTATAATAAACAAATTAAACATAAGTCAAAAGGGCAAGTTACATAGACAATTAATTATTTATATATTGGGATACATAAGTAAAACATAAATAAAAAAGGACAAAGCATAGAAACGATTTAATCATCCATTATAAATACATAAGTTAAACCCTAAGAATAAATGTACTCAAACTATTATAATATAATACATACTTAATAATAATAATATAAGATAGAAAAAAATAGAAAGACAAAGAGACTCTTGTATAATTCTATTTTCAACTTATTTCGTTACATATTTTTTTGTGTTGATAAATATTTTCTAAGGTAGTACAACCAGTTAATATTCTTTATTTCATTCTTCATGTCTGGAAAAGAGGCATCTTACAGTTTCTTGCAGTTGCTCTTTTCACGGGGATTTGTTATGATTCTGGCTACGTGTATATTACGGTGATCTGAGAATGAAAAGATAGAAATTAGAATAAGAGAAAAACATATTGAAATGCTGCGGTATGAGGACGCAACATGTGAAAATTAATGTCGAAGTAGTATCGAATAAATTAATATCCCGATAATTTCTGATATTCTAGGCATAATTATATTTATTTCAAAATTTACTTTTCATTTTTTTAGCATTCATTTTAGTCATTTAATTCATTCATTAACGTGAGAATAAAAGATATATTTACATTCACATTTGTATCGACATTAGTTTAGACACGCCCTCTTTTTAAAATAGAAAAGTCGCGAATAAGATCTGTTTGTATTTAAACCATAAACATAACCTACCATCTAAAACACATTCTTGTATATTCGTAAATTCAAATATTAATTTTATAATCTTATTTAAATCATCGTTACATTTACAATTCTATTAAAATAATATTGTGAAGGTGAAAATCAAGATTATTTTGCATTTAAAAAGGCTTTAATAAAACAAAAGAACTACAAGGCATCGGTCTATAGAATTCGATTGTGTTGCATCAAAAATATTTTTGTCCGTTTTAAAATTCGCATAAATATAGTTAAAATAGTAATTGGAAGTCAAAAACAAGTTAAAAAGTGCATAAATCATTAGAACAACGTTTGAAAATATTTTTATACGACTGAAATAATTTTCCTAAGAAATATCTTCGACAGCATCACTTGGTGAGGGTAACCTGAGTGCCCAAGCTTTTATAAAAAGTAATAAAGTGTATAAACTACCTGAAAACTACATCTGAAGTACCTGATAATATACACTGTATCCGACCTAAAATTATCCGAATTACCTGAGCATATCCTTAATCCCTACTGGCGATATATCAACATTTAAGACGTAGAAGCTACTTGTCCCAGTTTTGCTGCCTTTCCTACAAAACATAGGTCCTTTATTATATTTCAAGGTAATTTAACTTAATTCATTATCTTCATATTTAAGATAATAAAACTATGTCTTGATTTAACTGAGTAAAAATAATCATTTAGATATATTAAAATAAAGAATCTTATCTAATTAATTGCACGTCACGTAAATTACTTACCATTTGATACTGCTTATTAAATATAATTATAATAGTTTATGTTATTAACCTATTGAACATAACCACAATTTTAAGTATATAATTCCGCTCTATCATAGAATTATAATATATGATTTGACCGTTGAGCCGAGTTTCACATCTTGCATGTATAGTTTTCTAGAATCAAATAAATGTTTTATATGTAAACTTTAAAGTGTGTTTTTATTTATTCATACGCATCGAAATCAAATTTATTAATATTGTTAATGTAATTTACATAGTTATACATGAGTGTTACTACCCACGATGATCCAGGGGTAAGTAAGTTGAATATTCTGTATCCAGTCCATGCTCTCCACGACATCTATTTTCAATTGTGGATACTGCTACCAATCAGCTGCTAGATCCAGTGATAAAATCCTATTTGAAAATTTAAAAGGCGCCCAACTCATTTATTTATCTATCAGCTTAACTAATTGTATTCACATACATTCAATTCCATTCACTATGGGCGCGTAACAATATATATATATATATATATATATATATATATATATATATATATATATTAATCGCCGACTGATTAAGTTTACCATATATACAGGGCAATCCAAATTAAGTGTTCACCATTGGTAACTTTGTTATTATTAAAGATACAAGATTGTTTAAATTAGCAAACTAGT
The DNA here is from genome assembly GCA_935421215.2 of Melolontha melolontha. Classification (NCBI taxonomy): domain Eukaryota; kingdom Metazoa; phylum Arthropoda; class Insecta; order Coleoptera; family Scarabaeidae; genus Melolontha; species Melolontha melolontha. The sequence goes on from OW285235.1 coordinate 140,181,977, forward strand.
AGTACTTTTAACGCTCTTTAAGATGGAAGAATTTAAGAAAAAAGAGCAGCGCGTTTTCGAGTTTTCCCGAAAAATATGTTTTTTTCAAATGGAAACCCCTGTATATTATATCATTTTCTGTTAGAAATTCAAACAAAAAATCTTATAAGAAATTTTTTACTGGGATTAAAAATACTTGACTTATAGTGAATAAACAAAAACAGCTAAGTCAAGTGCATTTCTATGTTTCTATGATAACGACGTTAATTCTTTCTAGTAAACGTCAAATATTAGTACAGTTTTATTAGTCTTTCACTCATAAATTTCATTTTGCTAGTTATTAATTTGACAAAAAATGATTTTTACCCATGCAGAAAAGTGTGATATGTTAGAATCTTATTTAGTGTGCAGAAAATCCTCTAGGAGGGCAAAAGAACACTACGCTGAATTATATCCACTCCGAACACAACCAAATGAGCAATTTTTTCTGAGACTGTACCGAAAATTTAGAGGCAATGAGAGTGTTTTTGCCAAAACAAGAACAAGAAGGACTTTTATAATAAGCAAGGCCACGGAAATTCTAGTTCTTGCATATTTTGAGGCCAACCGTGAGAATTCCATACTAGATATTATCAAGGAATCTGATTTGAGTCACGGTACTGTGCATAGGATTCTGAAGAAACACAAATTCATTCCTTATAAGTACAAACCAGTTCAAGTTTTCTTGCCAGGGAATCCAGAGAGAAGAATGTTTTTTTGCCACTGGTATCTTAACTTTTGTCGCCAAAATGTAAACAACTTTCGTTATATTTTATGGACCGATTAATCAAATTTCTCAAATTCTGGAATGTACAATACAAAAAATCATCATTACTGGTCAAAGGAAAATCTTCTTTTAGTACATCCAAGACGCCCGCAAGTCCGTTACAGTTTTAATGTTTGGTGCCGTTTAATTGGTTCAAGGATTGTTGGTCCTTTCTTTTATGAGGGCACTCTAACTGGTGAAAGGTACATAGAATTTTTGACTGAAATTTTGAATAATTTCTTAGACGATATTGATCTCATAAGTAGACAGAATCTGCATTTTCAGCAGGATGCGCACCTGCGCACAACTACAGGGGTACTCATCAAATTTTAAATACTATTTTTAACAATTCATGGATAGGAACAAATGGTCCTATTCAGTGGCCGCTTGATTTTTTTTTATTGGGTTATTTAAAGACAGAGGCAAAAGTACGAAAACGTAAACGCCCTAAAAATTGCAGTTAGTGAAAAGATAAACCAAATAGATGGTAGGACCATACTAAAAGCAGTTCGACAAGTTCAGAAACGTGTTCAAAAATGTATTGAACAACAAGGTGGTATTTTTGAACATCTTCTATGAAAAATCAGTGATTTTTATTTTCTTTTAATGATATGTTTAGATTTCTGAAGTGGACGTTCTCCGGTAGTTGACATTTCTCTACCGAAACTGATGAAATAAGGTGTGAGGCCGGTTACGTCATGCTTGGCGGTACGCAGAGCGCAGGAAATTTTGGGAAGAACTATATCCCATTCACGATGACTCTCAGACACATAAGAGATCAACATAGTTTTAATTACTCGATTAACACGCTCGACAGGGTTCGCCTGAGGGTGATAGAAGGATGTAAAAGCTGACTTGATTTGATAGTGATTTAACAGCTGACGATACTCTTTAGATCTAAATTGAACCCCATTATCGGAAATAATCGTACGAGGTACGCCAAACAGCAAGAACACGTCATTCTCAAGATGTTTTATGATGGTAGCAGCGTAGCTTTACGAAGTGCGTACGTCAGAACAAACTTGCTGAAACAATCAGATACGACGAGAATATAATTAAACCCACGCTTAGATCTCGGCAGGGGACCAAGGATATCAATACTGAGTACTTCCCAAGGTTTATCAATTCGAGTGTGACCTCCCATACGACCAATAGGTTTCCGTTGTTCAGGTTTCGTTCTTAAGCATGTGCGACAGCGATTAATATAACGAATGACATCAGCTGTCATTTTAGGCCAATAATGATTCTGGGCAATTCTATTCAAAGTTTTAAAAATGCCTAAGTGACCACATGTAAGAGGATCATGACATGCTTTAATTAATTCAGAACGACGTTCTTTGGGAACCACAACTTTCCAGGAGTCACCATCACTACCAAAGTAGTTGCGAGAAGGCTGAATGTACTTGCTAAGTTTGTCATTAATAACTTGAAAAGCGGGATATTTATCAGGAGTTGCTTTGACAGCACGAACAAGTCTGTTGTACCATTTATCGGTTACAGGTTCGGATACACCGATAGTCGACAATATTGGCACAGAACGAGACAGTGCATCGGGAACTACGTTTTCTTTTCCCTTGCGATGAATGATAGAGAAATCATATTGCTGCAGCCTAACAGCCCAACGTGCTAGAGGTCCACTAGGAGAGCTCAAAGAATTCAACCAACAGAGAGAATAGTGATCGATAACCACAGTAAAATGTGCGCCTTCAACATAAGGACGGAGTTTTTCGATCGCCCACAAGACAGCAAGGCATTCTTTTTCGGTCGTCGCAAATTTGCGCTCTTGAAGTGAAAGAGAACGACTGAGATAACAGATCACTTTTTCGTCCTCATCAATACGCTGAGTTAACACAGCACCAAGTCCGAAATCTGAGGCATCAGTCTGTATGACAAATTCATGATTGAAATCAGGGCATGATAAGATAGGTGCAGAAACTAAACAGTCTCTAAGTTTTACCCAAGCCTCCTCGCAAGAGGCGTCACAATTAAAGCGTGTATTCTTTCGCAAAAGATTTGTCAAAGGAGAAATGATAGACAAGAAATTTGGCACAAATCGACGATACCAAGAAGCCATGCCTACCATGCGTCTGACACCAGCTACAATAGTGGGAATAGGAATCTCAATGATTGCTCGAACTTTGTCAGGATCGACAGACAGTCCATGTCCATTAATAACATAGCCCAAATATTTCAATTCTTCTCTACAAAAGAGGCACTTTTCTTTATTCAAGGTCAGACCAGCACCTTCTAAACGATTTAAAACTTCACGAAGAATTTCAAGATGTTTCTCAAATGTCGAAGTGACAATGATGATGTCGTCAAGGTAAACACGTGCGGCTCAAGTTCAGGTCCTAAAACTTGATCAATGAAACGCTGGCAAGTAGCAGGTGAATTATGAAGGCCAAAGCCTAATCGTCGAAATTGAAACAAGCCCCTATTCGGTACGGTAAAGGCGGTATATAGACGAGAAGATTCTTCGATAGGAATCTGCCAATAAGCGGACTTGATGTCAAGAGATGTGAGAAATTTGGCGTCCCGAAGCTTGTCCAAAGTATGAGTAATGTAAGGTAGTGGATAAGCATCGCGCTCAGTAACCTGATTGAGTTTACGATAGTCAACACAAAATCGATAAGTCTTGTCCTTTTTAGAAACCAGCAATATAGGTGAGGACCAAGGGCTGTTGGATCTTTCAACGACGCCCAAAGCCAACATACGTTCAAGTTCGGCATCAACTATTTTCTGCAACGCTGGAGAGATAGGGTAGTAGCGTTGTTTAATAGGAGGACTATTCGACACAATTCGATGTTCTACGAGAGTTGTGCAGCCTAATTCCTCTGAAGCTGATTTCGCGAAAAAGTCACTGACTAAAGTATCTATGCGCCTTTGTTGGTCGGCGTCCAAGACATGTTGAATACCAATAGAACCTATGATAGTAGGTTCAGCTGAAAACACCCATTCACCACGACGAAGATCAGGTACGATGCCCATAACCTTCCAAAAGTCAGTTCCCAAAATCAGTTTATAGGGTAATTCGGGAATAACTAAGATGTCTAAAATTTTGACTCGATCTACAAGTTGGACAGGAACCGAAATCTCTCCCAAAGGTTTACAAGATTGCCCGTTGGCTAAAATACACGTCGCAGATGTTGATCTAAGACAAACACTAATAGATTGTAAAAGGTTCCAACCTGAGCCACCAATAATTGTGCGTGAAGCGCCAGAGTCTAAAAGTCCCAGGAAAGGTTGACAAAAAATTACTACACTAAGATGAGGGCGTTCGTCATCGCATGCTTGATCTAACAGGAAATTCAAACGAGTAGATTTTATCTGAGTAGGCAGAACGCTAGAGCGAGTAGTCGCTGGTTCAGAGATCGTTCGCGGTCTTATTGACGTCTCCCTCTGCCGTTTCCCGACTGATTAGAAGATCGACAACGAGGGCAAGAATTTATGGTATGGCCTCGTGCACTACATTTATAACAAAAGCGAGAGGTACGAGGATTCGGACAATCCCTCACTAAGTGACCTACAACATTGCAATTCCATCATTTCGGACCGCCGCTGGTCGATGGTATAGATATCGCTGCCGTACTAGAAGATGGTGAGTAAGCGTAAGCTAAATCGGGCTCGCATAGAGAAGTCTTATTGCGAGGAGGAGGAGCCAGAGCTTCTATGGACATCTTACAAGCTTCTAACATCCTACATAATTCCAGAAGCTGATCTACAGACTTAACCTCGGTAAGACTTAACTGACTTTGATAAAATGGCGCGATATTCTGCATAAGCACGTCTAATTTCAATGCTTCGGCAACCGATACCGTCAATCGTTAAAACATGTTGTTCATGACAGCAACAAACATGCCGATGATTTCATTTGGCCCCTGTGTTCGTCTCTTAATTTCTAAGAATAACTTTTCGTTATAGTTAGGAGGCTGGAACTGTAATCGAAGTTCACGAACAAAATCGACCCAAGACGTTATCTTTTGGCGTGTAGACCGCCACCAAATTAAGGCTTTCCCAGAAAACAACTCAGTAGCAGACCTAACTAACTGCTCCTTAGAAAGATTATTTGCAATGCACTTGTCTTCGATAGTCTCTAGAAATGCACTTAATGATTGTCGAGAACTTTCCCCATCGAATTTGGAAAAACTCCACCTTGAAACCGGAATAACCTTAAAAGCAGGAGATGGCGCAGTAACGGTCGCCGCGCTCACCGCATGAGTCGCAGTCGCACGAACAGGAGACAGAATGGGTTCACCCACTGATTCATCGGAATCAGACAACTCGCTATTAGAGTCAGGTGGACCATGCGCAACGCTAGTAGAAGCAAACACAAAAGACATGTCAGCCGGCACAGCACCAGCCAAAGCGGACTTCCTGGCTTTACGCGCCTTGGATTTCAAAGACGCCTGAAGGGCCTGTCAAGCCTAAAGCCAAACTATCGTGCCTTATGGGAGGCCCTTGTCCATTTACGTGAACAAATGTTACAAACAAGACATTTTGATTTTAGTAGTTCCAAAATTGGGTTGTGTATTGGACCGCCTGGACTGGAGAATTGTAAAGAGCATGTTAGAAGTAATATTCCAACATACTGGTATGGAAATTCTGGTATGCAGTTACCGGCTTGAATATTCCTCTACACCCAGGCAAGATAAGACCGTGGAATGTTATGTCGATATGACATCACAATGTAACAAAGGCCCAACCTGTCGATTTCGCCATCGTTCGAGGAAACCAAAACATGACATGTTGCGTGACGAAACTTCATTTTTAAGAAGGGGGCAATGTGATGACTCATCCGATGATGCATCGCGCGTCATACCTCTGGCGTTTTCCCGATACAGGTGGAACGCTCGAGAAGAATATTCACATTCATATATAAGCCTTCGAGGAAGGGATGGAGATTATTCAATACCAGAGCTTCGCGGAGTGAACATCAATACAAATACATAAATGTGTTTATTGTTAGTAATTAGTTTTTATATTGTTATTCATTTTATTATTAATAGGTATAGTGTGTGTCTAAAGTTATTGTTAGTTTTATTTAAGAACCTGAAAAGACAAACTTTACAATATAAACCCAATATCTTTAAGTAATATTGCTAAAGAGTAGTACTTGCATGAAAAAATTCTTTCATAGCCGAAACATTGATTAGAGTTTTTAAGGTTAGAAATATTCATATATTATACAACAAGACTCTTGAAAATACTCGATTATACGAGATGTATTGTCTGAAACACCACGAGAGTAAAGGTCGAGTGGTGTCTTTTTAGGAAATGCGTCGAGTTTCGAGAATTTTGAAGTGTCAAGTTGTATACAGGTAGACTATATCATGAAATGAAGATGAAAAAAAAGTATTGCGAAACGAGCCATGATGATAACTAACAAATCTGACAATTCAGTACTGTCATATTATTGTAGTCGAAATCATAGCAAGCTAATCGTTTTGGCAGCGAATATACAAAAGTTCGTATGTTCGATTATACAAAGGTTCGTATATTCGATTTGCGTCATAATACGTCAATAACCGCTGTAATACATGACAACTACAGAAAATCCTGCATTTTCATTGGTTCATAATTTTAGAATGACTTGTTTGTGAAATAAATATATTCGAAATGTCAAAGTGATAATCGAAATATTTCGTACTTATTGCCACTTATTGATATTACTATTTATTATCGGTATTGTTTTAAAAAAAAATCCGATTCGTAATTTTTGATGACAAACTAAATATTTGAATCTGAAAAATACTTAATCAAGAAGTTAGAATACCGGAAACAAGTTAGTCATGAAGTCAATAAACAACGGTATTCAAATAATTTTACAATAAGCCGAATATCATAAGACTATCTCCTGGACAATTTATCCTTTTTATTTAATATAATATTTCGGAGACGTACGCCTTACCTTAAAATGACAAACGTGTGTAGTATTACAGCGTCTATTTATGTGTGTTAGAAGGAGATAAAGTACAATTTTCGGTTCACACTTGGGGAGTACGAACTGAAAAAAATACTTTATCAACTGTATATATATATATATATATTCAATACACTAATTTAAACTAAAGCTTGGTGTACAATGCTTAAAAATTTTAAATAATTTAGTTATTTTAATTTTTTAAAGTTTTGTTTGTAGTTCAATCCAAATATTAACGCGCGCACCCGTGTGTGCCTACCACAGTCTAGAATGTCGGTCCTCCCACTACACTCAGCTGGAATAAAAGCGGGGACAATTTTCCAGCGGCATTACACAGGAAAGCAAACGTACCTACATAGTACCGAACTTATCTTGGTCTATCGTAGCAAGTAAAGGATGCCCTGGCAGAACTAAGAGACGACGTCGTCGAGCCTCCCAGTTGGCTGGTACGTTTTGGAAGACCAAAACAGTGCCGAAGAATTGATAAGCTCCAATACCGCCCACCTACGGTCTCCGGTCCATTGCTTTCACTATAGAGGACAAGGTAGAGACATCCGAGAGATAATGCAGTCCCAACTATGAGAATGCAGATGTGGACGACGCCACCACATTCCGCCACGCCACCGCATTCCTTGACCATACCAGGTATTCAAGCTTCTGCCGAAATAGGGTATCGCTGCGACGAACATATAAAATGCAATGCTACTGTTACGTCATTTTTCGTCTCTCTGGTGGTGCACGAACGTAGTTATGTTGCCGAAGCTGGAAAAGTCGTTACTTTTCTGCAAGACTACAGGCCAACCAGTTTGCTTCCTGTTCTAATGAAGACAGCTGAGAAGCTAATACTGCGACGACTGGAAGACGAAGTCGAGAAGCTGGGCATTATTCCAAACCTCTCATTAACGGGCATTCGTTACAATTTCAGTTCCGTGGCAGCAGAAGGTTCGGCGCTATCACCACTTCTTTTCATAATATATTCCAGCGATATCCCGACCGCGACGAGAGCGTTTCAGGAGCGCCAGGATTGTTGAGGACCGACTTACTGGAGCAACTGGACGTGGTACAGGAAATGGAGGCTTCAGACCCAATCCGAAAAAAGTACGGACATAAGCAATTTTTTCGAGGAGCGGAAGATGGAAGAGTAAGAAGAGAGGTAATTCTGGGCGCTGGGCTGACGTTTGCCTCGCATGTGGCATTCGTAATGGATCGCTCACTACAGATGCTGGCAGAATTCTATACGATGTTGAATTGACGAAGTAAGCTTGAATCTGTTTGCAAGATTACGCTACTGGCGCTTGGGCAACCGCCACGAACTGACACATGAAGAAGTTGTAAGACGTGCAGAACCGGGTGCTTCGGATGGCCCTCAATGCCCAGGACAATCCAGGAGGAAATCAAGAAGGACTCCGAGAAGACATTCGCGAGAGTACTAGATAATCCCAATGCCGGCCGTCTACCAGTCTTCACCTTTAAGAACTTTAAGTCCAACTCTCCGAAGTTATGATTTGCAAGATCATAGGCGCGGTCACCTATTTGGATAAACAACGATATACCAGCCCGGCAGTGAACGTGACATAGACGCTTATGTATATACCCTTTCCGGCATTAGTGTGCAGTTAATTATATTGTGGTAAGGGCTCTCATAGTGTTAAGGAACTTTGGTAGTGGTAAGTGACTTTATTAGTATTGTAAGTGACTTTATTAGTATTAAGTAATTTTGTGTTAGTAGTTTAGTATGCCCGCTGGAGAGAGTTATTTTAAGTGTTAAGTTCTTATATTCAATTATTGTTTTAATTTTTGTTTTTTTACAACCCTCTCTTGTACTCTTGAGTGCAAGAAGTGACCAGTGAAGCGAACCCTGTCGAGGAGAATTGTTACTGGGAGCAATGACTGACCAGAACATGGCAAAATACTGCAGTTTCTGTAATTTTTTTTTGGTTCCATCTTCTTTTTTCACTGAGTAACAATTTGGCGAACGAATGGATGCAGGATGAAGTCTGTCCACTACCACCAATCCAGAAGTTTTTGAGGATTTGGGCACAGTCATTGTATTTATTACACTGTACATAAAGAATGGCTACTGGTAAATCGAATTGGACGAAGCATCGAAGAAACTCACCGCTGGCGGAGCGGGTGTAATGCCATTCGGTCTCAAGTGAGCCCCGACCACATTCCAAAAACTGACAACTTAAGATGTCTTGATTGGCCACTTTCGCGATTTTGTCATTAAATGCTTGGACGACATTATCATTTTTTCGGACATTTTGGAAGACCACCAACACCAGCTCAAACTAGCATTCGAAAGGTTAGTCCCAACATGGGCTAAAGCTAAACTTGGAAAAATTCAAGTTTGCCAATGATCAGTTGGATTACCTGGTTACGTAGTGACGGCAGCAGGAAAAGCGCATGTAGAAGCCAGTGAGACGTCAAGAACAAGGAAAACTCCCCGACTGATCAATTATTGAGGGACTATATATATGACTGTTCAACGATATAGCCCCTTTAACCAAAAAGATGACTTACAAGTGGATCCATGGAGCTGCGCAAGCTTTCCAAGTAATAGAGGTAACAATCCTTGTTTTTACATCGTCCGGACTTCCGTCGGCTGCCTTACAGCGGGGCCGCCCTATGAGGGGACCTTACCAAGCCCAGGCGCCCTTAAGACCATATACACCGGAATAGTCCTTTCAAGTGGTCCTTGTTGATATCACAGGGCCTCTCACGAAGATAAGGACTGGGAAATGTTTTATGGTTATGGTTTCGTGGTTAAGGATTTGTACCCATCAGAAACGCAAGCACGGAGGCCACCACAAATTTCTTGGAGAAAATCTATCAATGATTTGGGTATCTTATGACCCTTCTAAGCGAAAATAGTTCAAATCCATCGCTTAGGACTCGGTCACCCACGAGCAAACCCCATTGACGAAAAGAGTCAGGAGATTAAGAAAGGCTTGAGCGTCCAATTGGACGGCTAGACTCCGGAACTTTAGGATACCAAACAATGGACATGGTATTCTCAACCTGCGATGCTGCCAGAATCCCGCAACAAGATATTTCCCCGCGAAAGCCCTCCTAGGATAAGATGTGCATCGACCCTGAGAATGGCGTGACTTTAAAATACGACCGAATCAGCCCGCCGAGCAGCGAACCGGACGAGTTTACGCCAATGAACTGCGGTACAGGGAGCATAGAGCACCAGCCGGAGTTAAGGCCTATCTACGGCCGGCGCCATCGCACCACGCCGGAGAGGACCATACTTTGTTGTGAAGATGGCAGATCTTCCCACTGTATGGGGGCAGATCTTCCCACGTGCAAAGTACGAACCAGCAAAGTGACCAGTTCTGGAACCAGCACAGCGACCGATCCCGGAACCAGGACAGCGATCGACCCCGAAACCAGCACACCAATCTGCCTCGGAACCAGCTCCAGGACCCAGCCGAGCTACTGACTATGTGCGGTTAAAGTGTGGTGCGTAGACATAGAGTGACCGTGAGTGACGTGAAGTTTTAAGGACAATTTTAGGGACATTAAGTTAGGATCAAGTTGCCTCAAACAACGTCTTTCCTGAGAGCGACAGGATGTTACCGTCGGTGGCTTCTGGTTTGAAGTTACGCCGTTTGTTTAAGCGTGAACTGGTTAATATATGCGTTTGAAAGTACACTAGTGCCATCCGACACCTACCGCCGCTGCCACTGATGATGATGAAGATCAACTCCTCCTATATTTACGCTTTTACGCAGGTCACAGCCTAGCAGGGCGGTCCTCCCACTGCGCTCGGCTAGAGTAAAAGTGGGAACAATTTTCCAGCGGCATCATTCCTTATCCTGTAGTCTACGTGTCTACAGCTTCAAGATAAGATTAACTTTTCAGCTTCAACGTCAATTTAGCCCTTCGAAGTTTTGGATCTACAACAAGACCGTAAGCGCGGTGACTTATTTGAATAAATAGGCATCTCTCTCTAAGTCTAGTAGTGAATGTGATATAGACACTTGTGCATATACTCCTTCCAGCGTCAGTGTGCAGTGACTCTGATTATGGTAAGTGACTTTCATAGTGATAGTGGAGTTTTGTAGTGTTGAGGGACTATTAAATTAGTGTTTTTAACTTCTGAAGCATTTCGTCTGGAATTTTTTCCCAATCCTCTCCTATATCCTTGAATGATCAATGTGGCCAGTGAAGTGAGCCCTGTCGAGGAAAAATTGTTATCGAGAGCAATGGGGTAATAGACCAATCACATGTAGCCATACCCGTACAATATACCCACCAGCAGAACTCTCCGCCACATCAGCACAGCGGCGGTTTGTGGTCAAATTTACAGGGAGGTCGTATAGAATTTGAAGTAAAAGGTTAAAACTGTTAAATAAAAAAGTTGGAGTGTCTTAATGAATTCATGTATTGTAATTACTGATAAAATATTTTACAGTTGAAATCAATTCATCTTTAGCATATACAAAATGATTTATTATTTGTTAATTAAGATTGTATATTTTATGTAATTATTATTTATATAAATGAATTTTCTATACTTAACACTTATAATAGATACCATCATAAAAGGGTATACCGAAACAATATTGTTTGAGAAATCTAATAAAATTTACTGGAACAAATCAAGTCTTATATCATTTATATGAAGTTTTAATATAAATTCATCCAGCATCGTATCAACAAAACAAAAACTATACTAACTGAACTGTTGACACAAATTAATCTAAGGGCGGCTTTGTACAATGATATTTTAAACATGAACATAACAAAACTAGAGGCTTAATATGTAAGTACAGCTTAATTATTGTAGAAAAATGTTTTAAGCGGAGTTTAAGTAACCATACATTTCGAAACTTGGCAACGAAGTAGGGATATCATATAGTTAACATTGAGACACTATGTTTTCTAAATGTAATTTACAAGTAAAAAAATTGTAAGCGAAATTATTATTTCTAATTTATGGTATAATTCATGATCATGGGCCATCTTTACAATATAGTACATTTGTCTTTTTTCAACAACATAGTATATTTTGTTTTAAAGAAAATTAAAATCAAATTGTTCAATATTTATTTTCATACACTATTTATTAATCAATATACCGATAGGTTCAGCCCGCTACGGGCCATACGCAACAATATACGTATGGTACGTAATGCGATGTGGCAACGTGTGTACGATGCCACTCAGCGTGCGCATACATAAGTCCGATGATCGAGAGCAACAGATTGCCCGTCATTCGTATTTAGCTGTGCAAACGTAAAGGTAGTTATCATGTCAGTGTATATAACCGCAGAGAAGGTACAAATAGTTTCGTGGTATCTTGACGGCAATTCCTGTCGATTAACCGCTGATTTATTTGCTGTAGAGTACGTAAATCGGCCTATTCCTTCGCATTCGACGATTGAAAGGATCGTAAATGCGTTTAGGAAATATGGCTTGCAACAGTTGCAAGTTAAACTGTTTAGAATTTTCGAGACAATAACCCCTAGAAATCTCGAGGGAGTGAGGCGGGAGTTTTACAATAAGCTCGGCTATTGTTTGGGAAGAGAGGGCGGTATTTTCGAATCTTATATATAGTGACTTTCTTAAAATTTAAATTTATATTGCAGAATTATTAATTTTTTTCTTTTATCTTTTAGAAAACGTTATTGTTTTTTTATTACTTAAAATTACTTTTCCGTAGCAGCTAAGAATATAATAATAATAATAAATTGGACCTTGTTATGTCTGAAGCAAATGGGCAAATTACGTATACAGAACGAATATGCAAACGACTATATCCTTACGCGGTTTAAGTCTTACTAAATTCATAACTGCAATGTGCGGCAATTTAAGCTACTGCGCGTAGAGGGGATTCGCTGTTGCCACTTATTGCTGGTTATGGCCCGTTCCGAGCTGGTCCTATCGGTATATACAAATGCAAATATTATAACAGAATACAATAATAATAAAACCAAAAAATGGATAATGTATTATTTATAAGTTTCTAAATACGATGTTTGTTCAAGGGCCGTCTACTATATCCATTAAGAAAACAGAAACGACACTAACTGAGCTATTGACACAGAACAGTATTTAAGTCGCATAGATTTTGTTATACACAAACTACGGCCTAATTAGTAAAGTGATCGCATGGTATGAAGAAGTAGTGTGGTCACTGAAGGACACCAACTCAGTAGCATAACAACAAATATAGATATAATTTACTACATACAGGAACGATCAAAATTATGTAATTTAATATTAAAAATAATTAACTGTAATAAATTATTTTGTTAGTTATACTTTATATTATTTCGGAAACGATTGGGATACAAATGAGACAATTGAGCGACCACTGCGTCAGCAATGAAATATAAACTGACTTATACGCGATGCGAATCATTTCCATCTACGATGCTATCCAGCTGCAGATAAAGACCAATGTGATCTCACCGATACCGCAATTAAATGGTTCTCTTAAAAAACAAAACATACGTGATCGAATACCCTATAAAACAACACCACATATATACCAGCCTGGTAAGAATTTATGGATGATCGTTCTTTCCATACATACGAACAAAACGGTTGCCGCTTGTATAGGCATATCTAATACGTTATCTATGCGGATCTATGATATGCGTATGGTTAGCATTAGTATGATTATACGTATAGGTACGTCTTGTGTCGAAAGTTTTATCTTACTGACAGACCTGAACAATTATTTCAAAATAAAAAGGAATATTTTACTTAAATGTAATACTAATATTTATAAACAAAAAATATTCACAATCAGCTTAATTAGAAAAACAAACTGGCATCCTACTATAAAAAATATGAATAAATTAATGAATTTCTAAAAATAAATGAAATCTATCATTTCGAAGTAAATAAATTTACTTTCAAAATCCAAAATATGTTTCATATTTGAAAATAAGTACATACTGAAAATTCTCAAATTAAACTGAAGTTACTTCAAAATAATATATTAAATGTTCAAGTAATGGTCTGCAACTGTAATATATATATATATATATATATATATATATATATATATATATATAACAATTGATAAATTATTGGAGTTTTTCGGCTTTTATATGAAATATTTACAAATATCAAGTTAGTATGTATGTAATTGCAAAGTAATGGGGGATGTAAACATTGCTGTCTACAAATTACAAAGCAAATCATACGAAATTTTTAATTGAAAAATATGGTCTACGTTGGGACTCGAACCCAAGTCTACAGCTTGCCGGGCTGTCGCTTTTACCACTTAGCCACAATAGACCTAGATTCAAGCTATTTAGAAATGCATTATAAAGTAACAGTATTATGAATCAGATGTCAGTTATTGAATGTAGATATCAAGTTGAAAGCAGAAGTCAGTTTTGAAAGCTCATGTCAGTTTTGATAGCAGATGTCAGTTAGTGAAAGCAAATGTCAGTTATTGAAAGCAGATGTCTGTTTTGAAAGCAGGTGTCAGTTATGAAAGCAAATGTCAAATTAGAAAGCAGATGCCTATTTTGAAAGTAGATGTGAGTTATTGAAAGCAGATGTCAGCCCGCCAAGCTGTAGACTTGGGTTCGAGTCCCAACGTAGACCATATTTTTCAATTAAAAATTTCGTATGATTTGCTTTGTAATTTGTAGACAGCAATGTTTACATCCCCCCTTACTTTGCAATTACATACATACTAACTTGATATTTGTAAATATTTCATATAAAAGCCGAAAAACACCAATAATTTATCAATTGTTATATTTAATAATCGGCTAAGAAATTATCTAAACATTTATATATATATATATATATATTCATACGAGGGTGGTTCGGAAACTACGTGGCCTAACACAGAAAATCTTTTTGACAAAAAAACATTTTATTTTTCAATAGTCTCCTGCTCGCCAAACACACGTATTCCAACGATATTCCAAACTAGTAATACCTATAGTAGATCGATGAATCCAAGCCTTCGAAATGGCTGTTTACAGCAGCGATTACCTCGGAATTAGACGAAAATCTCCTACCGCGGGGCCATTTTTTCAGGTTTGGAAAGAGGTGATAATCGCTGGGAGCTAAATCTGGGGAAATGGCACTAATTCAAATCCCAATTCATGAATTTTTACCATTGCAATCGCAGGCTTGTGGGCAGGTGCGTTATCCTGATGGAAAAGCATTTTCTTCTTTGCGAAATGAGATCGTTTCTCTTTGATTTTGTCGCTTAATTGTTGCAAAAAATTGGCATAATACCCCCTAATATTGTTTACCCCATTTCTAAGTAGTCGACCAAAATAATTCCATGAGAATCCCAAGAACAGTTGCCACAACCTTTCCTGCTGATAAAAGCGTTTTTGCCTTCTTTGGTGGCAGAGAACTTTTTTTGTCCATTGTTTGGATTGTTCTTTGGTTTCGGGAGTGTATGGTGGGCCCAGATTTTATCGACGGTAGTGAAACGACGTAAAAAGTCCTTCTGATTGCGGCGAAAACGTTTCAAAGGTCGCGAGAAATACTCAAATGATTCAGTTTTTGCTCCGGTGTGAGTGGCACCCAACGCCCCGAATATTTTTTCATTTCCAATTTTTCAGTTAAAATTCTGTGCACATTGTCATCTAACATACCTACAATCTATCTCGTGCACTTTTACTTGACGGGCATCCAAGACTTGGACTTTTTCAATCGTATCCGGAACAGCAACAGTTTTTGGGCGTCCACTACGGAGTTTATTATTTGTGCTCATACGACCACGATTAAATTGAACAACCCAGATTTTAACCATTGAAAACGAAGGAGCAGATTCTAATAGTGTTGAATCGGGTTCTGCTCTGATTTCGGTTGGTGTTACGCCTTTTAAATGAAAGTACTTTTTTCCATTATTACAAAATCACACGAGACGTTCACTTTGGCGTACTGTCAAAAACAGTCTAATTGATAGATCGCTCTGTACTGTCATATTAAACCTATTAAAGGTTGATTGGACAGATGGTAAAGAAGATTCTTGCGAATTCGCGCCATCTCTGTGTTAGTTTCCAAACAATTCTCGAATATATGAATTTTTAAAAGTAAATCCTATTTTAAAACAAACAGATGCTTTTAAAATTAAATATACGAACTGCGTATAACAGCATATTAAAAACAATCAAAAGGAAACCTTTTTAAAATATAAATAATACAACAGAAATAACAAGGAAGCCAAATAAAATTCGTAACGAATGAAAGACAAACAATTTATTCTATATTAGCCAATAAAGTACAAGGTAAGATCTGCAGTGGTCCTCTCTAACTAGCAGTAGGGTTATTTATTGCTGAGTGCCGTCTGTGTAAGTGTATCACACTCAATATTTTCCGGCCCGGTATCTGTATGTAAACGAAAGGAAAGTATCGGTAAAAAGTCGATTATGCACTAAAAATACTAAAATCAATTAAATTAACTTAGTTTTTAATCAAATATAGTGTATTTTCAATACGCATTTTTGCTATATTTACAAAACGATTCCATTAATAAGTAACATTATAATTATTTGTTTAAATTTTAATAATATGTACCTAACGTGTGTTCATTTGAAAAGTCAATCTAGGTTACTTTGAAATTTTGATAGAATGAGACGCATATATATTAGTATGTGTTTGTTGTTCCGTAAACGTAAATCCAAATGACATTTGATAATGTCAATCACATTTGTTATTTATTTGTATGTATGAAACTGTTAAAATATACGACTTCGTAGGTTAAGTAGTAAATTTTAATTTACGACATACTTCAAAATGTTCTCAGTAAATCACATGCTACCTAGATTGACTTTTCAAATGAACAGCCGTTACATAAATGCCTATATAGTTCTAAAGCTTAATACGGATAAAAATGCACTCAATATATTATATAATTGACTTTAAAGTGTATAGCTAGAAATTACAGTGTGCACTTAATTTACCACATAAGATATTTAATATTTAATGGTTTTACTTTTTGACGTTTAATGGGAGTCGGGAGCATTAAAATTGTCCGGAACTTTTTTTCGGAATAAGTGCAAGATAAGGAGGAAATCCAAGATGTTGAGTTTAGCGCGCACACTAATTTAAACGCGTTCAATACAAAAGTTAACTTTTGTATAAGGACTAATATCGCACACAATCTGTTCGAGTAGTGGGATGGAATACATCGAGCACTAGAATTGACTCACAAATATAGTAGTTTTATGTCGAATGTAGAAGAAGGAGATTGTGTCGTTCGTGTTTCTATTTTATTATTTCAAATGATGCGTATATTTGTTTGATTCATATTTATTTTGAGAGTAACTGGTGAAAAGTGTAATTTTGTGAGAATTAAAAAGAAATAAATTGATATAATGCCACAATTGACGGATAACATAGTGTTAACACCTACATCACAGGTATTTTTTGTAAGAATTTTAATACTAATAATGTTACGATTAAATATTCTAATTATTATTAAAAAAAATTTTTGCTTATATTCTTATGCAAGAAAATTCTAAATTACTATCGAAAACCTTGTTATACCTATTATAAAAATTTAACAATCGTGTTCTTATATATGTTTATGCTTTATTAAATCATTTATTCATTCATAAATATGACAACAGCAAATGGGTGCATATATATAATCTGCATTTTTTTTAACTTTGATGTTGTAGTTATTAATGTCATTATTCATAAGAAAGTTTATTTTATCTACATATTTCTAACAAGATAAATTAGCGTGCTCAAAGCCGTATTTATTCTCATTACATTCGGGCGACTTCATTGATTTTTCTGTAAGATATAACACCAATCCGTTAAAGGACTATACAAATTGATAATTTTTAGTATCATGAATGGATGAGTACGTTGGATGTGAATTTATAAATATTTGTAATGTTATATTTGGAATGAACAAATAAACGGCCTTCAGCATTATTTTCGCATGCTGATTAAATGAGTCGTCTTCAACGTTTTTCTTTAATGTATAAATTGCATGCATGTTTTACTGCCTAATTAGATGCGCTATAAAAAAACAAGACATTTTTAGTATTTTGGATGATTTTTTCTATTTATATTTACGAGGAGACTAAATATAGATTCTCTTTTGTATGTTTTTTTTTTGTTTTCGTTTCTATTCATTTCTTAGTAGGTACCTATTTAATTTGAAAATTATTAAAAACTTAATAGAAAGAGAGATTCAGAATTTAAACAGCCTTATTCTTACTTAATTAAGTACCTATTTCAGTTTATAATGTCTCTATTTATTTAAAAAATTTTAAGTTCTCAAAAACTAGTGCTCTTGCACATAGATAATTACATTTTGAGAAAAATTTACCTCGTGAATAATGTCTATTAACTTTGATGAAAGTACATACATAATGCCACGTGTTTTTTATCATTCTTATGCATTCCAAAAGAATCTAATTAATCTTTAATAATTATAATCATTTCCAGATGCCATAGTACATAGTGAAAAACTAACTGCAAAGTTTCATTACAATTAAATCCATTATTTTAAGTACCTATACTTACAATTTACATATATGCTGTCAGTATTGATTTTTAGAAGTAAGTTAAATGAAAAAAAAATGTTATTTAGTTTGGTCAGATGTACACACCACCCATATGTATACGTACATATATAAATTCGATGCTCCTATAATAACTAAATATAATGTACTATTTAAAATAATGTAATGTTAATGATTGGGTTCTTGGAACGAATTTAGTGAAAATCCCTTTTCTTATTGCAAGTAAATCGTCGGGCTTAAATACTTACTCTTAAAATTTATTTTGATTTGGGATTTTCCTGTACTAATAAGTGTGATAACAATCTTTGTTTAAAGCCTTGTACACACTGCAGCTGCATCGTGCAGTGCAACCTGTAATGCAACATGTAACGCAACGTGGACGGCTTGAAATACACAGCGCAACGTTGAGAACGCGCAACTTACTTTCAACGCGTTTCTAGTGGTTTCCACTAGTGGTTCGCGAGCACTGTAGCAACATGGGGTGTTCCTTTAGTTGTTAATTATTATTATTATCATCATTTAGCCGTAGCGTGCGGAGCTGATATGTTAATACATGAATTAACCATTGACAGGAGTCCACGAAGATGGTGGACAACCAATATATTTTGCCTAAAAGATGATAGACTAATCATTTTATTTTTACAACTCTCTCCCGTCGTACATGCGTTGGTCGATATCATTCCACGCATCCACTTTTAGATTACTTTTTTTTAGAATTTATATCTGAGGAATTTCTTAAAAGTTTCTTCTGCTTATTTAATTAAATGAGCAATAGGGATTTTGCTTCATCCCATGATTCTGATAATGAGTTTTCTGGTGATGTTGACATTTTTAATAACGTATATCTAGACAAATTTATACAAATTCGATGTTGCACGTGCGCGCAATACGTACACACTGACCAATTATTCATATGCTCGTCCAAACTGCAACCGAGAATCCCTTTGTGATCGCACGAAAAACACACAACCGACGGATCAGATGCAACGCGAGCTGTAACATGCAACGAACGTCCACACATGTTGCATTATTTGTTGCTTTACACGTTGCACTACATGTTGCGGCTGCAGTGTGTACAAGGTTTAAAGCCTTACAAGGCTTAAAACCTTGTACAGAAATCAATGCAACGAAGAATAGAAGCTTGCGTTGCAGTTGAAGACAATTTTTAAGTTAATTTTGTTGTATTAGTACGTTTTATTATATGAAGTTTTAATTTACTATTAAACATCCTGGAACTTTAAAACTAAGCTGCTTCAGACATACGTTTATATGAACTTTTGTGATCATAATAACCCTAGGAATCAGCCCATAAAATTTGTCGCATATATTTAGAACCAACCTATATATGTATACAAAATTTCTTTGAGTGTAAAATGCTTGATAAAATTTACTATAATATGTATGTGATTTCGTTATTAATAAATCTCATTAAATATGTACATTAAAATTAAATTAATTTGATTGTTTTATATTTTCGAGTCTGATTTTGTTGTCCAGTCCTGGTATTCGATTTTATTTGATTTCAAACTGTTACAATATTACATATTATTTTTTTGCCACATCTGGTTCTTGTATCGCTTCATTATCCACAGACATCCATACCATTACAATTTAATCTTTGTTTTTTAAATTCTTCTTAATATGTTTGCACTTTTCGCAACAGTTGGTTTTTGGAATGTAAATACAGTAAAGATATGAATTTTAATTGATATCTTCATTCAATAAAATCGCTTAAGAATTGTTAATTTGCTAATGTAAGTACGTCTTTATATTTCACTTTGTATGGCTAATCTGTAAATACTATAGTAGGTTTGATGAAGAAACAAAGACAGTTTCGAAACGTTACGTAGCAAGAAATCGATTTATTTTATACATTGACCCAAATTCTGTTTTTATTAACAGTGAAATCATATATATATATATATATATATATATATATATATATATATATAAATAAAGATAATTATTTCTTGACCTTTGTATGTTAAGTAGATTAAATTAGTCGGCGATTTAAGATCTGGTTTACTTTGATATGTATATATTTAAAGCAATCTTACATGTTTCGACACATAGTGTCTTTTCACAGAAATTAAAAATATATATGACAGTATATCAATGTCATACTTACATATCTGTAGTTATGGATAAAATTAAAATATTCAAAGATACCTTCAAGTTTAATAATAATAATTCATGGTTCAGAACACTAGACAGCAAAATGTCAATTACGGGGGATTGTCAAGCCATGAGTTATTATTATGTCTGCGCCAGTGGAGCGACTTAAGATTTTAAGCTGTCGGCATTCGCCTTGAATGAGAAGGAAAACCACGAAAACCTGCTCGGACAGCCCAGTCAGCGATCTAAACTGGGAACTGCCAGCATGATAAGCCAGTGTACAGATATTTAAATAACATATGGTAGATAATTATATAATATCAACATATATTCATGGTGGTAAATTGCAGATCGTTGCATTATAAGGTTGTAGTATATAGTGAAGTGATATAAAAAATCTAAGCAGTATATACTATAACCTAATAATGTAACGATCTGCAATTTACCATCATGAATATATGTTGTTATTATATAATTATCTATCATATGTTATTTAAATATCTGTACACCCACTATACATCATGCTGGCAGTTCCGAGTTTAGATCGCTGATTGGGCTGTCCGAGTAGGTTTTCGTAGTTTTCCTTTTCATTTAAGGCGAATGCCGACAGCTTAAAATATTAAGTCGCTCCACGGGCGTAGACATAATAATAACTCATGGCTTGCCAATCCCCCGTAATTGACGTTTTGCTGTCTACTGTTCTGAACTATGAATTATTATTACTAAACTTTAATGTATCTTTGAAAAAGACACTATGTGTCGAAACATGTAAGATTTCTTTAAATATATGCATACCAAAGTAAACCAGAGCCTAAATCGCCGACTAATTTAATCTAGGTATATACGAGTATGTTAGGACGAATTTCTTATTTTCTTGGCCCTAATGATAATATAAAACAAAAAGTAATTGTTTCTTGGGAGTAGCGGCCAGGTAATTAAAACAATATTTAATTTGTGTTGACGTTTCGGTACTATATATAGTGCCTTTTTAAAAAAATTAAAATTGTGCTGTTAATATGTAATGTATTCGTTTTAGAAATGTTTTTTTTTTAGAAATGGTAACAAAAAACGAATACAGTACATATTAACAACACTGGACGGGCTTTTTCGGTTCCGTGGTGACGATGCTTCGTCGCTCGTTCCCGTTGAGTAAGTTTGTATACGCTTTCTTTGTTTATTCTTCGGTGAAAGGTTAGTTTCTGAATAAATGCAATTGATCTAAATACATATATTTATTTACACTAATTTACACTTATTTTTAAATATACAACAACTTAAGCTATTTATCTTCTGAGTATGACTGTTGTGATACTTTGTGTCTTGTAATTAATTAATTAAATGAATCGGCACTGTTTGATTACTTTATGTTTGATGATAGATAAATTAAACTGACACTTAAATAGATAAACTGAATGTCTATGTTGAGACAAATTAACACTCTGATGAGTGTTTTGGTTACTCGGTAAATGAGGAGCTTACCCCGATAAAGTTATAAACGCGATAGAACTTGTTTGTGTGTTAAACTTGTAGGTAAGACTTGTTTGTGTGTTAAACTTGTAGGTAAGACTGACTTGAGATTGAGATTTTTGTGATAAAGAAAACTCCAAATGAAAAATTCAAAGTCCCCACTATACCATGATTGGTAGAAACTGTACAAACAGGCGTTCTCAATTGAACTTAAAATATGGGAAACACTGTCGTTGTTAGTTTCTTTGATGATAGAATATATTGTATTGCCGTAATAAACCAGCGATTAGAAACGTTTTCACCATTTAACAAAATCCTGGGAAATTCAGACAGTAAAACCAAATGTTTTGGAGGTTCTTCGAACTACCAAGATACAATTATTGATGCAGGTACTTTAAATAGAAATACGGTAATACCGCACACATGTTGTGACTGACGGTATTATTTGATACAAAGATCCCACCATTACTTGGAATAAAAGATCTTTGAATTTAACTAGATAGTATATGAAGTATTGTTCTGAAAGGCAATATAACTAGACCCTGATTGTATACATAGTTTAAAGCTGGCAAAAGAATATAAGTTTGACCTCGTGTATAATTGTACCTAAAATTATCCGGATCGGACCAACCGCTTTATGTAAATATGATGTGCCGCGGACGATAAACATATACCGTGTGATACATGAGCCTGCACACTGAATTTAATTTTATTTAAATTAAAAATGGTTAGTTATAATACTTAATCGAAACCTAATCGTTTCTTAAATTAATTTAAAAATACTTAATATTAAAGTGATATGAAAGGATCCTGCATGTATCCTCAACAAGCACAATTTTAATTTTTTGAAAAAGGCACTGTATACAGTACCGAAACGTCAACATAAATTAAATATTATTTTAATTACCTGGCCGCTACTCCCAAGAAACTATTACTTTTTGTTATATATATATATATATATATATATATATATATATATATATATATACGAGGTGTCTTGATATATATATATAGTTAGCCTAGACCGGTTCCGTGGTTAAAAACAAATATTGCGATACCATAGCAACCAAAAATAACATATTCTAAGTGTCAGTGTGAAGTATCACGTCAAAAAGTCAAATCAAAGTTGCGCCATAAAATTTGAAAAAAAGGATGTCCATCGAAATTGTGAAAATCGAAAAATTGGAGTATCGAGCCATCATCAAGTTCCTGTATGTGAAGAGGTTAAGAGGTAAGCAGATTTGCGAAGATATGCTTAATACCCTTGGCGATCAATGTCCTTCGTATGGGACCGTGAAGAATTGGATTGCAACTTCAAAAGGGGTAAATTTTCCATTGAGGATAAACACTGATCCGGAAGGCCAGTTTCTGTGTTCGTTCCTGAAAATGTTGATGCAGTTCATGTCATGATTTTGTCAGACCGTCGAATTGGGCTAAAACGAATATCTGAGGTACTGAATATTTCATATGAACGCGTCCATCATATAGGTCACGTCGATTTGGATATGAGAAAAAATCTGCAAAATGGATCCCCAATGGATCGCTTTCAATCTGTGCTTGGTTTGAAAGTGATGCAGACTTTTTAAGCCGTATTGTTACTATGGATGAAACTTGGGTACATTTCTACGACCCAGAAACAAAGCAACAACCGATGGAATGGAGATACTCTGGTTTTCCAAGGCCTAAGAAGTTTCGCGTTTGTAAATCTGCTGGAAAAGTTCTTGCTTCAGTTTTTTGGGATTGCCATGGAGTAATCATAATTGATTTTCTGTATAAGGGTAGAACAATAACTGGGAATTATTATTCGACGTTACTGACCACTCTACTTGAAAAAATTATGGAGAGAAGACACGGAAAGTTATCCAAAGGTGTTTTGTTTTTGTCGACTACGGTATATATATATATATATACCGTAGTCGACAAATTTTAATTTCTGTTTGTGTATAAAGTGTATGCTTGTTATATCCAACGTTGCCTGCTTCCAAACAGTGGAGGGAGAAGCAGAGTGGTGGACACACATACACATTTAACATGCCCTATTCCCTAACAAACACTTACCGGGTGTACAACACTTATTTCTCTACGTGCGTATAATAATAGTCGCTTTCAACATACATGTTTTTTATCAGAATAATTGAAACATACATGAGTAGGTAAACCCCACCAGTTTTGTATAATACAAAGATATTTTTAATAATATAAAATATGATTAAAAATCTGGTGTGAAGAACATAAATACAAAGCAGGGGCGTACCGATGAGCCTGTAGTAAGGCGAAATACGTATCTACGTCTCTGGGGAGGGATATGTTCGGACACGTTCACAAAAAATATTAATAGTGAACCTGTATTTGTGTTCTTCACACCAAATTTTTAATAATATTTTATATTATTAAAAATACCTTTGTATTATACATGTTTTTACAACTCAAGAAAAGACACAAATCATATCCACAAAAATTAAATGTATGGGCTGGTATTTTAAATAATTCAATTGTCGGTTCTTTCTATAGGCACATATCAAACAAAAAGTTTACAGTAATCTCCACGAAAGAACGCATAATATAAATGAATTCCGAGAAAAGATATTGAGATCATTCTTAACTTTAATACCTGACATGCCCCAAGAATTTTATTATAGGTTGTCCAAAAACAATGTGGTGGATTATTTGAACCTTTAATTTAAAATATTTATTTTTTATTATTATCGGAGAAGAGTTAATTTGTTTTCTTTTCATAAGAGTTACATTTATTTTTTTTTTTACATAATTTAGAATTAATATTTCATTTCATTTTATTTATACGCGGAAAATATAAGCTTTGTTGCACATCCTCGTAAAAGTAATACACAATGAAATAAATATTTTTCTGTAAATATTCGTGGCGAATTTTATACGTATTTCTAAGATGCGTTCTACAACCCTCTAAAGCCATAGACTTACTGACTAGCTATAATCTGACTGAACCTTATCGTACCTCACTTAATCTACTTGCATACATTCATTGGCACCTCGCTATATGTCTTTCTTTACTTTTGTCCGTCGCACTCGTTTCCTCTTTTACTTTCGTACCGGAAATTAAAATTTGTCGATTACGGTATATTCTGTACCATAACTATCAATTTCTACATGTAACTATTTAAATTAAATACAAATTTATTGCCAACAGTTTTTGTTTTATTTATATTTTAAGGATCATGGTTGCATAAATACTTATGAGTTGTATATATACTAAATATTAAGATGAAAGTGTAGTAATTTAATATTATTACTTAGTATTATTCAACACTAAGTCTTCAAAGCTTGTGACAAGAAGATATTATTATTTAGAATTATTAGTTCAAAATAAATACACAGTGCGGTCATGTAGTGCTTTGGTAGATTATAGTAAAGTTAACAAAACTAATGGATCGACTTTGTAGTTACATATTTAGGCTAAAGTGTAGATTAAAATTAATGGTTAATTTTAATATGCTGAAATTTGTCTGCATTTCCATGTAAGAATAGAATTATTAATTGTCGCTAATGTGGTGGCAATTATTATTAGTGTTGTGTGTATGCTGTTCATGATTTTTGTTTCATTAGAGCTATAGTGCCGGGTGTGCCTGTATACTTTGACAAACGCCCAGAAAATAAATTTCAAGCAAAGATTAATTTTTGTGTTAAACTAGGTAAAGGTTTTACCAGCACGTATCAACTGTGATGAATGCTTATCCCAGACTCAAGTTTTCCATTGGTTTAAGCGATATCAAAGTAATTGTGAGACGCCGAAGGTCGACAAAGGATTAGGCTATGTAAGAACTATGTTTAACATCCAAAAAGTGATCCATCCAAAAAATGATTTCACCAAAGAAAATACGAAATTTCCCGTTATTGACTGAAGATGAATTGGGAATTTCATAATTAACTTTTGGAATTGAATTTAATTTGCGATTTGTTCCTACAAGTTTAGCGACTACCAAAGGTGTATCAAATTGAGCAATGCAAAAACCCCATTGAAATTCCTCCAAGAGACTTAAACTTACTTGAAACAATCGTTATTGATGACAAAACCTGGTATTTTGAATATGAGTTTAGAAGTGTAGGATAGAGAGCATCAGAAAGGGGCCATCCGGAAAATAGTTGTTTGGAAAAGTCTTGGCCAGACGGTAAACTATGGGTTTTGTTTCGAAATTCTGAAGCATTCGTTGTGTCTAGCATAAATATCGTGATGCAGACAGCAATCGTTCAACTTTTGTACGATAATGGGCCGTTTTATAATTTGGTCATTGTCAGAGACTTTTAGAGGAAAACCAAGTTAGTGTGCTAGATCACTTGCTGTATTAATCTAATTACTTCTTTCTCTTTTTCTGATTATATTTGTCGATGAAAAGAAAGCTATACGATATCTTTGAAAAGGTTTAAACTGCAATAACTACGGCCCTCAACAATAATTCTTTTAAGAAATTAATTGACCGTCCTTAACGCTATATCGAAGCTGAGGGAGATTATATTGATTGAATTAAATAATTTAAGGAATTATGATTGGCCCATATTTTCTTTTCTTTCAAAAATTCGGTTTATTTTCAGACAAAGGGTGTATAAAATATCTTTTAAAGGTACGATGCTTAAAAAAGAGATAGTTACTATACATTTATTTTTATACCTTTGTTCTGAGTGGATTAGATTCATTTTAACTTCTAGACTAGAAGCATTTTATTGCATCCTGTTCCACGTTTAGTTTATCCAAAATATTTTATTAAACTAAATTGAGTATCGATATCATAATTTGAATAAACACCGTACATAATTTACATTAATTGTCTGTCCTATCAAGACATTTCCTTAATTGTTATCCGGAACAATTATGGCGTTAATTTAACCACGTCTAGTTTGTATATTTAAGAGACATCAGTACAGAAAAATCTTAATTATACTACAAAAACATACTTTTCAAATATGTCAAAATGTATTTTCTTTTAAGTTTGTTTAGAATGCGTTAAGTTTATTAGTTAATAGTGTCGATAACCTTATCTAAATATATCCTTTAGTCTAATTTCGATTAATAAAAATATATATACAATATTCCAAACATTATACATATTGCTATGAATAGTGGTTTGTAGATTTAATACGCCACCATCCACAACTTGTTTTCCCAACTAGGTTTCTCAGCCGGAGAATTTTCAAAAATGAGACTTCTGTCTTCTTGGGTTCAAATTCGGAAAGTCGTGTAATTTCTACAATGAGTTAGGCGCCAGTACAAAGTTCACACAAATATATACTTATTTTATATATTGAGCTTGAACAGCAGTATTGATGTGTAAAATAAATGAAACACAGGATAAAATTTAAACTGAATATTTAATACAAAAATAAAAAAAAAGAAAAAAAATCTATCTTTATAAACTATAAAGATTCTGTATTTTACAATAATACATGAGGTATAATATATTCACTGTAATATTGACAGCTGAGTGAATGAAAAAACTTCCTCTTAATGACTCCGATCAAACTTATCTAAAATAATAAAGTTTATTTCTCCCCAGAGAACCACACTATATAATAAGATACACGATCAAAATTTACTAATGCGCTATCAACATGTACAAAAAAACCCTTTAATCCTCTCGAACAAAGTTTTCAATTATAATATTAACAAAGAAATGTTAATAGTAAGCTTTATTATTTATATTTCTATTAATAAATCTCTTAAATAACAATCTTGGATACAATAGAGATATTCTTATAATTTTAATTTACGTTTTATGATATCATAAAAAAATATCTACTTTCAAAAATACTGGAGACAAACAAAGAAGGTGCTTTTTCTATTATTAAACAACAATTAGCAAACGAGAATTTAACTTGACAACTCTCTAATACATCAATAAAAACACTAATCAAATAATTAACCGATATTCAATATAATTAATTATATTACACCAGAAACCTTCTAGTACGAGATATTAAATTCGTCTCCTAGAATTTATCTCTAGGCCTCTCGAACACTTTGGCCTCGGAAAAAAACAGTTTTTATATTCGCACATTTAAATAACATTTTCAAAAATATACAACTTATTCCACAAAATATGTACATTTATTTTAAATTATTTTTAAATATTATTTTAGAAAAAATCCATAGCAATATGTATATATGACACGTACATGCATAAATTATGCAAGAATCGTTATGACTTGGTGCTTTATGTAATATAATTTTGATCATTATAATTTCGTTTCAGAAGCTTTCCTTTTTCTTCTTTCTTTTTTAAAATTTAGTACTGTATCTTTTCCCAGATCAATCGCATACCATTGTTAACTCACGTGTTCAATAAAAAAAAAGTGACGAAAGAAATGCATAGTAAGATTGCAATTTTAAACAGAACACAGGTGGAAAGTTGATTTACTGGTCTGCAACAACACCAGAATAATGAGAGAGGCTCATGTTATGAACGAAAATCAACTTAAAGTAATTTTTTTTATTACAATTTATTCTTTTTATCGTATTCTTGCCGGTCGAGTTCCGTTAATCTCAATATTTACCGTGCAGACTGATTAATGGATATATCTACATGAGCCTTCAAATTTATATTTTATTTTTAAAAAGTTCAAAGATATTAAGGTCAACAACAAAAATTGTAACTTGTTATTGTTACTATCGATTCATTATCTATAAAAATTGTAATCTCTTGATAAAGCAAAACTTTATTTGTTTTATGGTGAATGTGTGTGGTGTGAGTTGTCGTTCCTATAATAGATATTTTTTCGTTGAAGTATTTACATCAGATAAATTATTGAACGTGGGATAGCACACGTCGTGCGTCAATTTACCATGTGTTGTAGGTATCTTATCTACATTTTACATTTAGATAACAAAATAGAGATATCTAAGGCGTAGAATATGGTTTTCTCTCATTTTGCTATATACGGGTGAAGATTTTCTTGTTATTTGTAATTCTTTTAACATTTAGATATTGATATAACAATTCTTTTTTACGTTAGTTATGCTAGTGGATACTGTACAATAATTAAATTGATGTGTAATGGTAATATTAAAAAAATAAAAGGTCAACTTACAATATTAAATTTAGTTTACCAATATCAATACATACAAACAACATACATATTATTTCATGAAAAAATGTGCTTATGAGGAGAAAAATTTAAACCATAAATATGTATAAAAGCTTGAAAGTTTCCCACAATTTGATAACGTATTGTTAAAATGTTATGTACATAATTTTTGATGATGGTTTTGTAATGAAGAAAAATGTTCTAATTGTGGTAATTCGTAATTCAAATTCAAAACTTTTATAAAGCTACTTTTTAAGCTTATTCTTTATAACATTTTGGCATTTTGAATTTAAAATGTTATTTTACAATTCTTCAAAATTATTAAATATTTCTACGGTTTTATTTCTTGAATTAGTATTTAAAGTTTATATATAGACAGAAACAATTTATTGGAAATAAGTTCAAGTGAAACTGACAGTATTTTCATTAGCCATTTGAGAGGGACATACGTATTGGTCTGTTGGATTTATCACATATGTCAATAATATGAACAAATAACCTTCACTAAACTTTAAAATAGCGTGTAATAAGATTTTTGTTTATTTATTATGTTTTAAAAGCATATGCTCAGTTTACTTGTTGAACTAACTAATTCTTAGAAACAGAATGGCCTAAATCATAATAGCCAAAGTTACAGAAAAATTTACAACGTAAATTCGATAAATTTGTTTTGGATATATTTGGTTACATTAATTAATTACTTTTTAAATGTTGGCAATGGCAATGTTGAGTATTTGATGGTAAAATATTAAAAAATCGCAGATGCTACAAAGGAAATATTATTGATAAATAATATTTTGAAAGAAGCAGCACGTTATAAAATGTTGGCTGTTGGTATTTTAACAGCCCTGTGTGTTAATAGGGTGTTATTAACAACTTAACCGTTGTCAAATATAGAACGTTATTGACTCCATGACAACATAGTACGACAAAATAGCATATTAAGTATCAAGAACGGTAACGAACTATTCAATATTACAATAATTACAGTAAATAAGTATTGCTAATCTCATTCCTATTTAAACCTTCAAATTATATTGCCATGATATCAATTTGTTGGTTGCGTTGCTATAGAAATTCGTAAATGTATATTTTAACGCAATTTACTTACCATTCTAGAACGCTAAAATTACCGTCAAGTTTAATCTGTAGCAACTAGTAAACAATACCGTTACCATCTTCGAAACCAGCACGGTAAATGATCAAATAGAGTTCAATCGCACAAAAATATAATAACAAACTTATGTTCAGAAATAACAAATTGAATGATAAAGTATAAGAAAATCTTTAAATTTTCTTGGCTTTTACAAGTATAAATTAATAATGAAGATGTAGTCGACGGATGAGCCCCAGTGATCTGAAATTAGAATTCACAATGAATCATAAATTCTTTATATTAGGAAGGTTTGTTACTGTATTTTAATTGTTAAAATAATAAATGTCTGCTTATTGGAAAATTCGAGGAAGACTTATTGTACCTATATATAAAACGGCCGTAATGTAAGTAATGTACAAAAATGAAGAAAAATTGAAATTAAATACAGTGAACGTGGACGAGAAAAACTGTCATTTTTCAAGAAGTGTAAAAAGCATCTAGTATACACATGGGTGAAACGGTATCAAGAGGACATTCGGCATTCATCGTTCAGCATTGATTATCATTTATTATTAATTAAGATTCTCATTTAATTCTAAAGCTAGCAACGGCTTTAATAGGTATAAAATATATTAAGTTTAAGCATTAATTTTATATATCTACGTTTATATTTCGAAGAATTTTAAATTTTGATTATTAATATAGTATTCCATAATATTTTCTTTTGTACAATTATTTTTAGAGTATAATTGTATTGAAAATCTACTCAAGTAATATATCACGAAGAATAAGAGCAAACAATAACGGAAGTAGAACAACGCACTATTTAATTCGAAGCCTATAAAACTTAAACCAAATATTTTAATGCATATATGGATTATTAGTTTGAATTAATTAATAGCAAATACACCACTGTGAGTGTATATTTGTGCAAGATATCTAAGTGTATGTGTAGGTTAAAAGATTTCCGCAAATCACCTTACGATATCTGCGCAATTCAATTAGTAATCAAATATTATTAATTGGAGATCAAATAAAATATACAGTGTGGGATATACTTTTTTCTCTAGGAACTCGACTTCCACTAGATAGACGTTGAATAACAAACTTTCTTAGAAGCAAATCAGTAGAATCAAGATATTCATAAAAGCTAATATTGTAAAGATTCAAAACACACCTTGAGTCCTAGCTTAGCGCTTGGAGGGTATATACCTCCTTGGTTAAGTGAAATACTCGAGCGTGATATTTTTGAGAGATTTAATAAAAGTCTAAAGAAGGACTTCAAAACTATATGTCTTTTTAAACAATTTACACAAACTTTATGATGATAATTAGGTTTTTGGTATATAATAACATATTTTCCGAAAACTATAGCCCTGAGATACGCAAACAATATTAAAAGGCTGAAGAGGAATATGCTTGAGTGACAACCAACACGACAATCACATACTTCAAATATACCAAGTAAAACTCACAACAATATGTACGATTTACGCAATTGATTACGGAACAGAAAATACTCACAAAAATTAATCGCATCTCTACCAAATCGATTAAGTGTACCTACTAAATCCGAAAGTGGTCGTCGAAGCGGTCTTGATACACCTTTTTTAATTCGGGAAGGCGCCAGTTCTCATGCATACTTTTGACATCCTTTTCTGGGTTTGAGTAATAATATGCATATTAATATAAGTAATTTTTTGTAAGAAATGATTATTCAGTTGAGTAAAACTGTAAAGCTGTAAAATATACTAAATCTAATCATGTAACGTATGACAAAGGAATTAATAAAAATCTAGTTAAAATTAAAAAATTGTTCGATCTGTATCCAGGAACAAGAAAACAATACAACTAGGCTTTAAACCTTTTTCTGCCAATGTAATCAATAAATTTGATCATTTACGATTGACCAGTATCATTTAAGTTATAGCTCCACAAATTTATCGTGCCCGGTGAGCCTTAATATGTGGAATGTATTTGCGTCTATATTTTTGAATGTACATGATTAATTGTACACGATATAGAGAGCCAGGCGAAGTTAATTTGAGTTTTATAGTTATTGAGGTCGAAACTTGTGTACTACACGAAACCCTCGAATCGAAATAATTGTGGAAACACCAATTTTTGGTGGTTGAAAGTATGTTAATTGAGTTGGCCCATCTTATAAAGCCATAATCAAAATACGTCAATTTACATATTTTTTATTTTAGGATAGGAAACTTAAAGAAACCTGAAAACTAAATATTCCATTATATATCATACAATATACCTAACACCTAATATTTCGTTGCTTTTGTCTCTGATGAACAGTAGTTACTTTACACACACACATTCAATATTACATTTTTCATGGGTATACTAATATTAAATTTAATGTTCATGGGTGGTTGAAAAATTAAGAAATCCCGTTATAATATTGCCGAAATAACTTTCAGTGCGATAAATAATAAAGTACGCGTTTCCTTTTATATCTTGCGCAATAATTTAAAATTGACGTTAATTTATAATGTAATTACACGGTTGTTCAACTTTAATACTAGGGTATTTTTATCGTCGCTCTCCAATTTCGTGGTAGATAATGAATATAGAAGTTGCAATGATTCCTTATTGTCGCTGAAAATGAAACAAGGAAGTTTACATATAAATTTTAGAGACAGTATTTAATGAGTATTATATATTCACTAATTCCTGTTTTAAAAAAGGTTGAAAAATTTGTAAAACCGCTCTGTGAAAGATAAGTAATAGGCATTATATCTTTATATATTATTATATTATTAAATCTTTTTTGGACGGAATTGTAAAAATGCGTTTGTTCATGAGCGGGTCCCTTTGAAGCAAAATTTAATATTTAAAAATGTTAATATTTGAAGTAAATAGGAAAATAATTGAACCCATTTATATATTTTTTTGTTAACAAGTATATGTATCTATATATATATATATATATATATATATATATATATATATATATATATACAGTGTGGTCATAAAGTTTGGAACCAAGCTTATAACCGCATTATTTTACATTTTTTGTAAAAACGCTCGGACAGGTAAATTTTCTTTTTTAAAACGCCATCTTTTGACATACAATTTTTTTCTATGACGTCATTGGTTTTCGAGTGATGACGTTATCAACACTTTCTTTAAATGGCAACCATATTATTTTTTTCTCGTTTTTGGTAGATCTCTATATCCACCAAATAGTGATATAAAACAATTGGTATGTTGCATCACAATTTTTTTGAAAAAATGATATAAGTTTAATACGTAAATTTTATTTTTGTACAAAATTAAAATTAAATTTAAAAAAATACATCTGAACTTAAATTTATTGTAACAGTTAACGTAAATTTTCAAAATGGACCCCACCAACCAACTGACACTGTCCCAGCCGAGTGTAAATGCTTTGCGATCAATAGTAATCTGCGTTATTCGCTCCAGGTCAAAAGAAATTCGTCTTCCCAATCGGCCAATTACTTATTAAAAAATCTTATTTAACATTAAATAGTTTCACAAAAAAGGGCCAAAGAAGTTTAGTTTATTTAAAAAATTGACATGATGTGGCAGACTATTTCTTAATTAAAATTATCGCCCAAAAATTGAAGATTTCTAAAACTAATTAAGCTTACAAAATTTACTGAAATATGTAAGTAAGTTTTTTTCACACTTCTGTCTTGTGTGAGGACTTAAATATTCTTCTTGAACAAACCGGATCGTCAAAAGCACATGTACTCATGTTACTATGCAAAAAATTTACAAAAACAAAAACTCGCACTTTTTTGCAAGATATTTCTTTAGGACATTCTTGCTTCTTTTTATACAATTTATGTACAAAAATTTTAGTTTGAAATTGTTTCTATGGCGACAACATTGTTGAATTATTTACTTCTATTTTTGACGTTAAATTTTTGAGATATTGCGTAAAAATTGTTCATTTTCGCTAATATAAAAAATGGCACATTTATCTGAGCGAGAAAGAATCGAAATTTTAATTATGGTTGGGTATGGGGACAGACAAAGAACGCATGCAGAAGCATGCGAATTGTTTAACCATGAACACCCTGATAGACCTCCAATTACCAGGTCTACGGTGACAAAACTAGTTGGAAAGTTTACCGAAACTGGATCCGTAAAAGATCGACCACGGCAAGGTAGACCTCAAGTAGGAGAAGATGTGAAATTAAATGTGCTTCTAGAAGCAGAAGAAAGGCATCATGTTTCCACCAGACAACTTGCGTTAGCCAAATAGTGATATAAAACAATTGGTATGTTGCATCACAATTTTTTTGAAAAAATGATATAAGTTTAATACGAAAATTTTATTTTTGTACAAAATTAAAATTAAATTTAAAAAAATACATCTGAACTTAAATTTATTGTAACAGTTAACGTAAATTTTCAAAATGGACCCCACCAACCAACTGACTGTCCCAGCCGAGTGTAAACACTTCGTATACTCGCCTCAATTATGTCTGGGGATATTTGTGTAAGTTCTTTTAAATCTTCTAAATTGTTCGGTTTGTTAAAATACACTTTCGATATCAAATAACCCCACAAAAAAAGTCTAATGGAGTCAGGTCAGGAGATCGAGGTGGCCATTCTATGGCGCCTCTCCGTCCAATCCATTTATTGGGAAATATTTCGTCAAGATAGTGGCGAACCTCTACACCATAATGGGGAGGCGCCCCATCTTGTTGAAACCAAATATTTGGATGGGGTACATCACCATCCTCGTGATTTGGGAAAATAACAGCGAGCGCTGGAACCAGTTCAAATCTTAAAAATTCTAAATATTGCACAGCAGTCAAATTTCCTTCAAAAAAATATGGTCCTAAAATGCGTCGCCCAATCATTCCAACCCATACTTTAACTTTTCCTCTGCGCTGAGTATGACACGCTTGAGTCCAATGCGGATTGTTCTGCGACCAATATCTGCAATTATGGCGGTGAACAGATCCATTTAGGCAGAACGTAGCTTCATCTGAGAAGACGATGTTTTCCAAGAAATTTGGATTTTGGTCACAACGTAACATTACGTCTTCACAGAACTGCAGTCGACGATCTTCGTCATCCTCATGTAATTCCTGTACAAGTTGAACTTTGTAAGGACGATAGTGTTCTTTTTTAAATAAGTTGACGACAAATGAGTGAGCCACCTGATTGGCTAACGCAAGTTGTCTGGTGGAAACATGATGCCTTTCTTCTGCTTCTAGAAGCACATTTAATTTCACATCTTCTCCTACTTGAGGTCTACCTTGCCGTGGTCGATCTTTTACGGATCCAGTTTCGGTAAACTTTCCAACTAGTTTTGTCACCGTAGACCTGGTAATTGGAGGTCTATCAGGGTGTTCATGATTAAATAATTCGCATGCTTCTACATGCGTTCTTTGTCTGTCCCCATACCCAACCATAATTAAAATTTCGATTCTTTCTCGCTCAGATAAATGTGCCATTTTTATATTAGCGAAAATGAACAATTTTTACGCAATATCTCAAAAATTTAACGTCAAAAATAGAAGTAAATAATTCAACAATGTTGTCGCCATAGAAACAATTTCAAACTAAAATTTTTGTACATAAATTGTATAAAAAGAAGCAAGAATGTCATAAAGAAATATCTTGCAAAAAAGTGCGTGTTTTTGTTTTTGTAAATTTTTTGCATAGTAACATGAGTACATGTGCTTTTGACGATCCGGTTTGTTCAAGAAGAATATTTAAGTCCTCACACAAGACAGAAGTGTGAAAAAAACTTACTTACATATTTCAGTAAATTTTGTAAGCTTAATTAGTTTTAGAAATCTTCAATTTTTGGGCGATAATTTTAATTAAGAAATAGTCTGCCACATCATGTCAATTTTTTAAATAAACTAAACTTCTTTGGCCCTTTTTTGTGAAACTATTTAATGTTAAATAAGATTTTTTAATAAGTAATTGGCCGATTGGGAAGACGAATTTCTTTTGACCTGGAGCGAATAACGCAGATTACTATTGATCGCAAAGCATTTACACTCGGCTGGGACAGTGTCAGTTGGTTGGTGGGGTCCATTTTGAAAATTTACGTTAACTGTTACAATAAATTTAAGTTCAGATGTATTTTTTTTAATTTAATTTTAATTTTGTACAAAAATAAAATTTTCGAATTTTTTTCTAAATTTATATCATTTTTTCAAAAAAATTGTGATGCAACATACCAATTGTTTTATATCACTATTTGGTGGATATAAAGATCTACCAAAAACGAGAAAAAAATAATATGGTTGCCATTTAAAGAAAGTGTTGATAACGTCATCACTCGAAAACCAATGACGCCATAGAAAAAAATTGTATGTAAAAAGATGGCGTTTTAAAAAAGAAAATTTACCTGTCCGAGCGTTTTTCCAAAAAATGTAAAATAATGCGGTTATAAGCTTGGTTCCAAACTTTATGACCACACTGTATATATATATATATATATATATATATATATATATATATATATATGTGTGTTAAGATAATTTCTTAGCCGTTTTATTAAATATAACAATAGATAAATTATTGGAGTTGTTCGGCTTTTACATGAAATATTTACAAATATCAAGTTAGTATGTATGTAATTGCAAAGTAATGGGGATGTAAACATTGCTGTCTACAAATTACAAAGCAAATCATACGAAATTTTTAATTGAAAAAATGTCTATGTTGGGACTCGAACCCTAGTCTACAGTTTGCCGGACTGTCGGTTTAACCACTCACCCACAATAGACCTAGGTTCAAGCTATTTAGAAATGCATTATAAAGTAGCAGTGTTAATGAATCAGATGTCAGTTATTGAATGTAGATGTCAACTTGAAAGCAGAAGTCAGTTTTGAAAGCTCATGACATGAGGAGAGGAACTACTGCGTAACCAGGAGAGAACTATTGGCAGTAGTTAAGACAATTGAGCATTTTTACAAGTACCTGTATGGGCAGAAGTTCCTAATCCGCACTGATCATGCCGCCTTAAAGTGGCTCTTACAATTTAAGGATCCCGAGGGTCAAGTAGCTAGATGGATTGGGACTTACAGGAGTATGACTTCGACATTGAACATAGAACAGGCCTCAAACATCGTAATGCAGATGCTCTTTCGAGAAGGCCCTGTCCAAGAGACTGGCGACATTGCAACCGAATCGAAGCCAAATCGGCCAACGCTCTTCGAACCACCGTGGTTGATGACCAATGGCAACCTAACAATTTGCGCGCAGATCAAGAAGCTGATCCAGATCTTGCAATCTTCAGGGCTTGGAAGAGAAACGGGCAAAGAGCGACCTGGCAAGAAATTGCTCCCTATTCACGAGAAGTGAAGACATACTGGGCACAATGGGATTCCTTAACCGCGGAAGACGATCTCCTGAGACGTGAGGTCGAAGATCACGATGGAAGCGACCGGAAGATGCAAATGGTGGTTCCCAAGAAAAGAATATCAGAGGCATTGCGAGAACTCCATAATGGTGCTTCTGAGGGACATTTTGGCGTCCATAAGACACTGGAGAAGGTGCGCCAGAGATTTTACTGGGTGAATTGCTCACGAGATGTGAAAGAGTGGTACCGAAAGTGTGCTAATTGCGCCGGAAGTAATGGTCCCCAGAGGCGCAGACGTGCACCCATGCGCTAATACAATGTGGGAAGCCCATTTGAAAGAATCGCCATAGATACCGCCGCCTCTTTTCCAAAAAGCGACAAAGGAAATAAATATATATTAGTGGTCATGGACTATTTTACCAAATGGGTTGAAGCATATGCTCTACCAAATCAAGAGGCAGGAATTGTAGCAGACGTGATAGTGAAGGAGTTCGTCAGCCGTTTTGGTGTACCCCTGAAACTTCATTCCGATCAAAGGCGAAATTTCGAGTCCAGTCTATTCGAAAAAATGTGTGGACTTTTGGGCATACGAAAGACGAGAACAACTCCCTTGCATCCACAATCAGATGGGATGGTAGAGCGAATGCACAAGACCATGATCAGACACTTATCCAAAGTGGTCTACGAACACCAGAGAGATTGGGATACCATTATTCCTAATGGCGTATCGGGCCTCTGTTCAAGAGACAACTGGCCAATCACCAGCAAACGTGCTATTCGGGAGGGAACTCCGATTGCCCTGTGATTTAAAGTTTGGGAGCAAGCCTGGTGAAGATCTTGCCGGAGAAGATTATGTCATCACGCTCAGACGACGACTAGATAATATCCATGAACAAGTCAGACATAATATCCAAGATGCTAGTGACAGAATGAAGGAGAGCTACGAAATCAACGCCGAGAAGGGTGGTTGCCATGAAGGCGATCGGGTTTGGGAATTGGGAGGGGCCATACGAGGTGTTGAAGCGGATTAACGATGTAATATACCGCATAAGGCGAACACATCATATTAAGCTAAGAGTAGTACATTTTATTCGATTAGCCCCATAGTCTGGAAATAATAATGATGAAGCCGCAGACATGCGCCAATTAGATGGCTACCATAGGGAACTAACATTCGAAGATTTGATGGAGGAGTATTCTGGTTCGAGGAAAGCTCGATTTGAGGTGACCATCGAGAAATAGCAAGATTTGTTCACGGTGCCGCCAGACTACGCGCTTGCTCATTGCGTAGCCCGAGATCTGCGAATGACCAAAGAAATTGCCAGAGAATTTAAAGAGAGATTTGGCAGAATCGAAAAATTAGGGCAGCAGGGACCAGCAATTGGGAAGAGTCTCCAAATAACAAATGACGAACAGCCCATATTTTATTTGCTCACTAAAGAACTGTCAAGCCTGAAGCCAACCTATCGTGCCTTATGGGAGGCCCTGGTCCATTTACGTGAACAAATGTTAGACATTTTGAAATTGGCAGTTTCAAAATTGGATTGTGGATTGGACCGCCTGGACTGGAGAATTGTAAGGAGCATGTTAGAAGTAATCTTCCAACATACTGGTATGGAAATTCTGGTATGCAGTTACCGGCTTGAATATTTCTGTACATCCAGGCAAGATAAGACCGTGGACTGTTATTTCGATATGACATCACAATGTAACAAAAGCCCTACCTGCCGATTTCGCCATCGTTTGAGGGAACCAAAGCATGACATGCTTCGGGACGGAACTTCAATTTTTAAGAAGGGGGCAATGTGATGACTCGTCCAACGATACGTCACGTATCACACCTTTGCCACCTTCGCGATAGATATAGAAAACTCGAGAGATATATAAGCCGTCGAGGCAGGGACTTATTCATTCCATACAGAATCATCGCCGAGTGAACTTACATAAATATAAATACATAAATGTGCTTATTGTTAGTAATTAGTTTTTAAATTGTTATTCGTCTTTATTATTAATATAGTGTGTGTCTACGTTACCGTTAGTTTTATTTAAGAACCCGAAAAGACAAACATTACAATACTATTCAATATTCAGTACTTCTAACATAACTAAATACATAATACGTAATACGAAATTAATATTATGTACATTTTTTGATTTCTTAATAATAAATTAATCTTAATTCATAATGATGCTCAAATATTCCGTTTTGGTCTATGCATATTCACAACCATTTCTTTATGGACTGCCTTACATTTTCAGTCTTCTTGTTCTCGTGTAAGTGGAGAAAAAGCATTTCTTATACGTTGCTTCTTGTTTTCTGCGGTTGTTGGGGGTGTCATGGAAACTATGTTCTTTTTATAGTAGCCCACAGAAAAAAATCACATGGGGTGAGATCTGGTGATCGCGGTGGCCAGTTTATTGGACCTTCTCTCCCAATCCTTTTAATGACTATCCTATCTAGGTGCGTTCTTGCAGCAGCTCCGCAATGTGCGGATGCACCACCGCGTTGTGCTACAATTTGTCCATGAAGTTACCTGGTAGGCCTTCAAGTAGTATTGGTAAATTATTTTGTAGGAAGTGTCTATAAATTTCACAACTTAAGTATTGTTAAGAAGATTGGACCTACAATGGTGTTTCCTATGATGCCTCCCCAAGTATTAACACCCCATTTGTGTTGATACAAAATAGGTTGCACGAAATGAGGGTTACTTGTTCGATAGTAGTGTGAATTTTGCCTATTCATTGTACCAGAATTGGCAAATGTTGCTTCATCTGTGAAAATATCTGTGATATACTATGCACGTACAGAAAATCTCACTTTCCTATCTTTGTTAGTTTTCACGCCGACACACTAATGGCGCATTTATTTATTTTGGTATAAATAGATATTTTCCAAATCTCGCCAAAGTAATGTTGACATGAAAATTTTCGGTGTTCGCATCTAAATATGCAATTCTATGAAACAATTAATCGACGTATTATTTGAGCAATATTAAAAATGCTATAATTCAAGTTTTACGCCCGAATACTTGTAAACTCATATATTCATGCAGAAATGCAGAAGCGAAGTATCTAATTGCAGTTGTTGATCCTATCTACATATAGAAGATGTACATATTGCTGTGAACTTTGATTTGGTATATGTGAAGTATGTGATTGTCATATGGGCAGTCACTCAAGCATATTTCTCTTTAGACTCTTAATGTTGTTTGTGTATCAGAGGGCTATATTTTTCGGGTTCTACTTAACTAGACCTAGCATCCTATGAAAATTTAAAGAAATAATACAACTAGATGTAAGTTGTTAAAAATTCTTTTATTCTATATTTGTATTTTCACAAGTGATTTTATTTGAAATCTTAAGATATCTCATTAATTAAACCAAAAACCTAATTGTTATCATAAAGTTTTATTAGAATTGTTTGAATACACACATACAGTTTTGAAGCCTTTCTTTAGATTTTATTGAATCTTTCAAAAAATACCACGTTCAAGTATTTCACTTAACCAAGAAGGTATTTACCCTCCGAACGTTCGGCTAGGACTCAAGGCATTTATTTTGACTCATTAGAATATGGCTATCTTGATTCTACTGATATTTTATTTCTAAGCAAGTATGTTATTCGGCGGTTGTCTAGTGCAAGTCGAGTTCCTACAGAACACAACTTCTATCCCCACACTGTATATCGCTTTAATTTATCCTTAATCAATTTAATCTTTGATTTCAACATTCAATTACGCAGATATCGTATGGTCATTTGTGTAAATCTACTCTTCCTACGTATTTACTTAGGTATCTTGCATAAATTTACACTTACAGTGGTGTATTTATTGGTTTTTTATTGTAGTTTTATAGACTCCAAATAAAATTGTGCGTTCGTATACTTACGCGAATACTGCTTCTATTCTTCGTAATACTTTACTTGAATAGATGTTCAATAGAATTATAAATTAAAAATAATTGTACATAGGAAAATATTATGAAATACTGTATTAATAATTAGAAATCAGCAATGCTTCAAATTATAAACGCAGGTATATAATAAATTAATGCTTAACTTTCTTAATAGATAGTTATATTTATTCAAACCGTTAAAATCAAAAAATGAATGATGAATGTTGAATGAACGATGAATGAATATTGAATGAATCCTCTTGACGCTGTTTCACCCTTATATATACTCGGTACTTTTTATATTTCTTGAAAACGTTAATTTTTCTCATCCACTTTCTCCTTTTCTTTGTTTTCATACATTACTTCCATTTAAACCCTCGTATAAATTATCCTACTGTCTGGAAATACACCTTTTATTTTTTAATTTTTATTTCCTTGTCCTACTTTTTTAAATTGTGAGGATATATTTCTTTTGCTTAGAAATTTCCATTTAGACTATGCCTTGACCTGCAAAATTCACCGTCTTCTGTTAGATGTTCTCCGGTAAATTTGTTTTCTTCATCTTCCTATGAGATATGTGCCTTCTACGTGTTTTGAACAGGCACACCTTTAATTTTTCAAACTTATTGTATTTTGTTGTCGTAGGCATGCCCATTCTGATGCATTTTTGCCTGTACTTATTTATGCGGCTTTGGCATTTGTTTGGTTTATATTTTTGAATCTAAGTAATTTCTATTACTATTTTAAATCTTTCTAAATATAGTTCGCATTTACTACAATCGTTTGTTTTTCCAGGTTGCACTATGATTGTTGTTTATACCAGATATTTTTATATGGATTTATTCTAATTTCCAAAAGAATTAGATATAATTATGACAATGGATATTTTCCGTAAATTGCCAGCAAATCTAAGATAAATATTGGAAATAATGTACAAAGAATGAATATTGAGTATCCTTTTTATAAAATTTTGGTACGTAAGCATGTGTTTTTATACCTAATTAGATTTATAAATATTGCCATTACATCATAACCTATTAACATGATGCATTTAATGCAAATTATGTCATGTAATGTACCAGGTGCATTTCAGAACACAACCTGTTTTTGATTATGTTTTAATTTTTTTATGCTACGTTTAATTAATTTAATTTTATTTAAATTACTAAATTTCTATCAAGGTGGACTTTCACAGCTTGATGTATGTATGTAGGTGGATATTACATAGACTACTGCATACATGTGAATAATTGGTGCTCATTAACATATTTGAGATTTTTTTCAAAGAAAATGTTTATTGTAATATACAAAAATTCGAGAAACGGCAACTTTCTCGAATAATAATAATACTATAAAATATGTAATTATTGTTTAAGTTGGTGTTTGCTTTTTGGAACAGGCTAAAAAGATAATATCTGGAAATCAGTGAATTTATTAATTGTGATATAAATCTGGAGCACTATTTATGCAAAAGACGCAAAGCTGTATACTAAAATACTAATATAGGAAGCATATTATTTGAGAATCGTAGCATCTTAATGGATTTCCGACAAAAATGAAGTCGTTGAAGCAGTCAGCGAAATGATTTTCAGAGATAGTGTTTCAGTTTCCACCTTGTTTTCCCTCAGGGACTCACAGATATTGGGTGGAATGCGTAAAACGTAAATGCTAATGCTTCGCGAAAAAGTATTTACTTTGTTCCATTTGCTTTTCAATAGAAGTATCTGCTTTACCTAAGAAGAAC
The DNA here is from genome assembly GCA_935421215.2 of Melolontha melolontha. NCBI lineage: Eukaryota > Metazoa > Arthropoda > Insecta > Coleoptera > Scarabaeidae > Melolontha > Melolontha melolontha. Next base: position 140,224,854 of record OW285235.1, read on the forward strand.
ATACTACACTGTACGGCACAACAGAAGTACCTACTACTGAATTGAAGTATTTACTGTCTTGCGGCGTGCTCATCACGTGTCACAACAAACGTGTTACAACTCGTTATTCCATCAATGCTTGCATTAGTGCATTCACATTTTCAGTCTTAAACTTTTAAAATTTTGTGAAAGTTACAAGTAGACTTCTGATTCCGAATCGACAAAAAAGACGCTTACGCCAGGATAAAAATAAACAGTTGATACTGATTACTCTTCTTGAGGATTATCAAATTTTGTTTGATAAAAGAATGACACCAAAAATCAAGAACGAAAAAGAAGATGCACTGGCAAAAGTATAGTGTAGCATTGGACAAAGCCGTTTTAACTGACCAAAGCAGCGCTCTATGACGCAACGTTCTTTCGCATGGATTAAATTATAATTTTCTTGAATAGGTGTGGTTGAATTTTGAAATGGTGTCAGCAACCACGGGGCAATACCATATCCTTCATTACCTAACAAGGATGCTTCTTGCACATGATTATACATAATTCGATGCACTACGGAGTTTCGGCAAATTCGGCTATTGTGCACGGACACTTGTAAACATTTCTCTGGCGTTACACGTTGTTTTAACATTTATTGAACATACCCTTTTTCTGTTCACATATTCATCACCGTGAATAGATGGTTTTGCTTTTTTTCCCTGGGTACAATCAGTAGCACCTATAACCCTGGGCACTCGCTTGGTATTTGCCCACTCATTAATAGCAACTCCAAGCAATTCGTTAGTGTTAGGAAATATTATCGAATTATTTCTTTTCGAGTAAATTGCTTCAGGTACAGTTACCAAGGTTCTGGAAACAGTACTTTGGTTCACATCCATATCAACACCAACTCCTTGCGAAAATCCAAGATCTCATGTAAAAAACCTTCTTTACATTTTCCAAATTACTTTACTAGAATCACCTAAGCTTCTCAAAAAAATTCCTATTTTTCGAGTGGGTGACAAGGCTCCATATCTTGTTTCTACGGGATCATCATGATCATCAAGAAAATAATTTACAAGGTACTCCACAATTTCTCTGTTGAACCTGAAATACCAAAATGTGAAAGTAACTTAATTTTATAATTAGACTTAAATGGATATCATATGACTGCACAATTTATGATAATTACCTAAATAATTTACGATGTATATCATCATTGTCCTCCTTATCTCCTCCTTTGTTTATATACTTTTCTACGATGCACATTCATGGAAGCTGCCATTTCAAAAAAAAAGCACGTAATTTGCAGTGGCCAAAGTTTAACAAATACCAATTTTACTTAATCTGGAGTAAATACTACTAAACTACTAGATACTTTTAGAGTGTAGTACCTTCTTCTATGTAATTCGTACATAGTAGCATATGTTCGGAGACTAGTAAATGCTTCGTTAGTGTAGTAGAACCTTCAGAAATGTTGTACATACTTGAAGCAGATACATTAGCATGTACTACGTTTTATGGATTCCGCTCAATATATGCGTACGGAAACTTAGCGCTCCCGAAAAAGACGAGTTAAACCCAAACTAAAGCTAAAGATAATGTATCGAGACCAGCACCAGGCAAAACCTCCTTGTATCTAGCATTATTCGATCAAGCAGGGCTCTTCTAAGAGGAACTGTTTCCCCTCTTACTCGTGAAAACTGTATGAATAAGTTACAAAGCAAAACTTCTAAAACTGTAAATCAGTAAGGGGGTAAATGGGAAAATCAAGCCAGAAAGGCAACAATTAACAAGAGGCATCTATATAAAAAAATACATAAGGCCGTGAGGGTCAACGCCGTAAGGAAGTGATTGTTCGACAGGGAGATCCTATAAGCTACGTTAAATTGCAAAGACTGACGAACAAGGCCAAGAATAAATATAGGCTAAAAGAGACGTAATCAACATATACAAAGGAGCCAAAGCGCCAAAAACTGATGGAAGTTCTAGTCTCGAATCGTCTATCTCTAATTAAAGAAATAAGGTTAGGGATATGGCCACCTATGTAATCTATTTGGTTGCGTTGTTTAACAACGCAACCAGAAGTTTTGTTTATGTTTACAACTTTTTATAAAGAAAATACAGGTAGTTCCTATTACAAAAGCAATCAACTTCACCCAAACTTTTAAGACAAAGTTGAATTGTTACTGTGCCAATAATTGCGCAACTCAAAGAAAACTACTTTTTATACCAGGAGGAACATTTTTTAAATGCAGAACAGATAGTTTTTGTAGGAAGAAATGCATTAATTTTGAAGGAATTTTGTGTTTGTTAGGAAGCACAAATCACGTAAGACATGTACGGATGTTTTTTGGTTTTCACTACCTATATGGAAGAAAGACTCATTAGAAGAGACTAAACTCTATTGATGTTGCAAGGTCCTGAGTTAATAATATTTTGTTAGATATTTGATTTTGAGCGTGCATCAGGCATCTTAGAATATTGATATCAATAATATAAGTAGACATGAATAATAAAGACATGCACGTGTATAGAATGCATATAGATAAATATAGATATTCTTATTTTTCGCCAGGATGTATTGCGTCAAGTTTAACCAAGACAAATTTGTTTGCTAAATATTTATAAAAGAATAGTTTGTGTTCATCACCCTTATACAAAACTATATTATAGTACTTTATGTTATTAACGATTATACGTACTACATCATAATTATCTACTTTATTTTTGTGGTGTTACGAGAGGCCTTTGTTCTCGACCTGACAGAGAAAACACAAAATAAGCAATTGGCTCAGTTGTGAAGTCTATGTTCGTCAAGCGGCCTATTTCTTCAGGTTTGGAAAGATGTAGTAATCACTGGAAGCGAATCCGGTGAATATGGTGCACGTGGAAGCACTTCGAAACCTAGATCATGTAGTCTTGCAGCAACAACCTGAGGTCCGTGTGCAGGCGTATTATCGTGCTTTCATTTTTACCAAATTTCGACGCTTGGCTTGAATAGATATAAGATAAACGACGTTCTTTTGGAATGGTGTTTAGTAATGATATTGACTTTCAATCAGCATATTTATTGTGTATGTTCCGAAACTTGCAAATTGTTGGTCTTTGTGGTTAGAACGTTAAGAGAAATTGAAAATATAGAACCAATAATTTTGTTGTTGCACTCATAAGTACAAGGCAGTGCGGTAGCCTATATAGTAATATATGTACAAAATGGAAGTGAAGAGCAACTATACATCTGTTGTTATTTTTAGGTAATATAGAAACACTTGTGCATCAGTTTTAATATGCCTACAGCTCGTCCTTCACTTCGTTAGAGTCAATTCTGAAATGGTTTTTAAACTACCTATGATATAGTGAAACAAACGAGGGACTGCGCCAAGGGGGAAGTCTGAGCCCAATGCTGTTCATTGTTTATATGGATGACATTATCAAAAAGTATACAAGCAAAAGTAAAAAGTTCAGGGTTGGACACCTTAACTTGAATGTCGAAGTTTCGGAAGGGGCATTCGCAGACGATATAGTAGTTATAGCCGACAATGAGGAAGATCTGAAACGTAACTTAATAACATGGAATATGACACTAAAAGACAGTGGAATGACGATGAGCAAGAGCAAAACTAAAGTAATGGTAGTGAGAGATGAACAGGTAGATACGAAAATTGTAATAGAAGGAACTGAAATAGAACAAGTGAGAACATTTCAGTACTTGGGAGTAAGAATTTATGGAAAAGGGACCCAGGACGCTGAGATTAATCAAAGAATAGAAAAAACAACAAAGCTGTACCATAGCATGAGGAATAATTTCATTAACAAAAAAGAGATATCCCGAGAAACAAAACTAAAAGTATATAAGGCAATTTACCGACCGATATTAACATATGGCTGTGAATCCTGGATATTAAATAGAAAAGAAAAGAATAAATTACAGGCAGTAGAAATGAAGTATTTAAGAAGAGTTAGAGGAGTTACAAGGATGGACAGAATAAGAAACTCGGAAATACGAAAAAATTTAAAAATGTAGTCAGTGCTAGAATACATTGAACAAAGACAGCTAGGATGGTGGGGACATTTATATAGAATGGAAAATACAAGACAAACAAGAAGGATATGGGAAGCATGGATAATGAAAAATAAAGAAGAGGAAGGCCAAGGACAACATGGAATGATGTCATAGCTGAAATACTGGGAAGGAAAGGCAAAACATGGACAGAAGCGAAGAACATGACAAGGAATAGAAATGAATGGAAAACGTTTATAAAAGGCTAGAAGAAGATAAACGCGCTACACCATTGTTATGGTAGAAGGGATTATTGGATTATATATATGATATAGTGGATTTTGGCCGTGTCCGCAGTTCAATATATCACATGATAACCTATTCAATGATTTTAATTTTTGTTGATCCTCTAATAGTCTCAGATTGATTCACTTGATTCACTTATTTTAGCTAATACATAAATAGCATTATTGATCATTTTTTTTTTCTTGAGAGAATTTTTATTTTTCTAGATTTAATTGATTTTGTTTTTCTTTCTTTTAATAAAAATATTCTATTAATTCGAATTTTGCATTCATATTTATTTATTTTGTAATGCGTGGTTATGAAAATAACTCTGTAATTGAATTGTATCTGCTGGGTTATTAATAGAAAATAAATACATAAATAAAATTATTAATATCATACTGCTGTACAATCAGAACATTGAATAGTATAATATGTGGGTATAAAAATACAGAATATTGTAAATAATTTCTGTCATTGTCATTATATACACATTGACAAAATTGCATTTAACTTTAAGGGCCTGTTAAAATATAACTTTCGGTCTTGGTGTAGGTATTTATATGGAAGATAAATGTTTATAAAAAAAAATTAATAAAACCGAAATCTTGTGGGCGATCACGTTTAATGCACATTATCATATGAATAATAGATGTAGGTATAAAATGAAATATAATCTTCTGGGCATATAGATTAAATAGTTACGGGTGAGCTATCACAGTTTAAAGAGTGCAGGTATATTTTACACCTTACCGTAAACTTCTTAAGTTTCATTATTAGATTTGGATGTAATTGAAATTGAAAAAAAAAGGGTAGTAGATTGACATGGGAGGAACACTATTATGAGTTTTGTAAAAATTGTTCTTAAGTTTGAAAAGCTGGTATGTGAAGTATAAAGGGACTATACAGTTTAAGAGGTTAAAACCAGTAGTCGCTTAATGAATAAGAAGGAATGTTGACGATTTATAGTGCCAGATGATGTGGTGAAGGACGAGCTGTAGGCGTATTAAAACTGATGCACAAGTGTTTCTATATTACCTAAAAATAACAACAGATGTATCGTTGCTATTCACTTCTTTTTTTGTGCATATATTCTAGTAATCATATGTATAAAAAGCATATGACTTATTGTTCTTATATTGTTACATGTAATAATATTATTGCTAATATATAGTTCATAGTTCATGTTAGTCTAATGCTGTCCCTCTTTCGTGAACACTTTTTAAAAATGCGATTATCATTTTCTTGAGCAAGTACCTAACATATTTTATGTTTTTACTACCACTAGGTCTTTAAACTCTTATTTATGATGTAAGTAAATTACTATAAGGTTCAATTGTATAATAAATAAAATAATTAATTATTCTTGCTAAGAATAAGAATGAACGAAAATTATAACAAGCAGTAACTTTATTACGAGGAACTTTCGGCAAAGACTTAAAACAGTAGAAAGCTTCTCATTCATTTTACAAAATGACAAGCGTTATAAATTATTTATTCGAATTTGACAGAGCTTGACAATTGTGACATTGTTATCGCGCCTCTAAAAATCTTGATGAATGAAATGGAAGGACACCCGATTTAATTGATATATAAAGAATATATTGCGGGCACCTAGGAGTTAGCCCATACCCCGCTAGTTAAACCTGAATTTCATTTCCAGATCCAAGGTATTAATCGCCATTAAAAACATGCCTGATATTTGCTCTTTTTGTTCCAACCTCTTCTCCTTTCTGGATTTATTTAGTTCTACACCGTATATTTTTTTAATCTTATCTTTATTTCATTTTTCGCTTATTTTTCTCTCTCTTTTTTTGCTGTTTTTTTTTCCATTAATTTGTGTATTTATTTTTTCTTGCCTTTTATTTTCTTATTATCTTCTCTTTCCGTCCAATACCGAATAGTGTTTCCGCTCAGCACCAAGCTAGGTATACATTAATCCAATCTAACCATGGTCATCAAGTACCTGTGCACAAAACTCGTAAAATTTAAATAAATAAAATTTTAAAAAATAAATAAGTAATTAAGGCTACATTTAAATAGTGATCATTCATTCAAAAAAGAGGTCGGCGAAATTCTTGAAAAGAAAGCAAAAGCCCCCGTACAATAGAGATATCGATTTTCGGTACTTTTAAGTAATCATTAATCATTACTATTCGTTACTCAAACCTTGAGTAATCGTTGAATGTATTCGTTATTTTGTATACTTTGATACTTTGATTCATGTACTCATACATAATATTAATTTTACATAAGTACAGCAAGCGCGAAATAAGATGGCGAGGGGTGGGGATACGCCGTAGTCGTTTTTAAAAACGCGCACGTCCACTTATCCACTTACTTGCAACTTTATGTAAAACCAAATACAAAGTTTCCCACTATTTCTAATGCTGTGCGGACTTACTCTCACCACTTGCCATCTTATTTGGCGCTTGCTATACGAGTTTAACATTCTGTGCACATAGCGTATATACACATACGCTACAGCATATGTGTGTGCGCGTTATATACGCAACAGCTGTCGATGTTACAACATCAGCTTTGCATACAACAGATGTATGCTAAGGGGATAACACCGTACGAAAAGTCAGCTGATAAAAATTTATACTAGGTTGTGAAATATTAAAAGATGTAAGATGTGGGGGGGCATGCTCTACGGGGCATTTAGCGTCGAATTTGGTAACAATCTACAATTGGAGACACAATTATTTCGATACCTAAAGCCGACCGACGATAACATAAAGAGTAGAACTACCTACTCTTTATGTTATAGTCGCTCGCACAGTGGCACGACACATATTTTGTAATAACTTTCATTATTTTCTTGCGTATGGGAGGGTATTTTGGCAAAATATTTTGGATTAATATTCTATATAATTACATCTTTCCATTTTTCATACGTTGTCTCTTTCTTTCAAGGACATCCTATGTATATATTAGAAGGAATTTCTTATTTTCTTGGCCGTAATTATAATACGAAATAAAAGTAATGTTTCTTGGGAGTAGCGGCCGGGTAACTAAATATTGTTTTAATTACACGGCCGCTACTCCCAAAAAATATTACTTTTATCTCGTGTATATATATATATATATATATATATATATATATATAGATAATTATTTCGTGACCTTTGTATGTTATGGTAAATTCAATTTGTTGGCGATTTAAGGAATATAAAATATAAATGACAGTATATTAATGTCATATGTATACATTTGTAGTTGCTATGGATAAAATTATTCAAATACATTCCAATATAATAATAATAAATCATGCCTTAGTATTCTAAAATAGATAGACAACAAAACAGAGAAACACAAGACATGAGTTATTATTACGTATGCGCCCTTGGAGCGACAAAAGATGTTAAGCTGTCGGCATTCGCCTTAAACGAGAAGGAAAACCACGAAAACCTACTCGGACAACCAGACAGGGATCAAAATATGGAACTGTCAGCATGATAAGCAAATGTATAGATATTTAAATAACATAAGATATATAATTATATAACAGCAACATATATTATGATGGTAAATTGCAGATCGTTACATAATTAAGTTATAGTATATACTGCTTAAATTTTTTATATCACTTCTGTTGTTAATAGAATTTTTTTCCTGTTTAATACTAATCATTTCTTTAATTTCCCTTTTCATTGTGTGTTGTTCTTTATCAATTATCTGGGTGTTTTCAACACTAAAAACAAACTTCGCAATTTTAATTCCCACCTTCCATCAATATATGATTTACCAAAAATCCACAAAAATAATATCCCTTTAAGACCAATAGTATCTAACTAACATACAAGCCCCTACTTATAATATAGCAAAATTCCTAGGTGATAGCATATCTAAGATGTTAGGAAAAACTGAATATCATACCAAAGACTCATGGCAATTTCAAAATTTCATCAAGGAACAAAAAGTACCAACTAATCACAAAATTACTTGATGTAGAATCTTTATATACAAACATTCCTAAAGATCTAGCTATAAACATAATAGAATCCAAATGGGATGAAATTAGACCACACACATCACTAAATAAAAACGAATTTATTAGAGGTATACACTTCTGTCTCGACAACACATATTTTCAGTACAAAAATTATTTTTATAGTCAAACATTTGGTATTGCCATGGGCTCTCCGTCAGCTGCTCCTATTGCAAATCTGGTAATGGAACATTTGGAACAAAACGTTATCAATTCATTAGACTCCACCCCATTTTCTTCAAAAGATATGTTAATGATATCATAAAATGTATTCCGGCTAATAAAATAAACTATCTTTTAAATAAATTCAACAATTTTCACAACAAATTAAAATTAACTATTGAAGAAGAAATTAGAGAGAGATGATGTGATTGTGACAGGGAAGGCATTTGAAGATCGCATGAAAAATTTGGAAGTATTCCAGAGGTTGCGAGATGCCGACATGAGATTAAGTCCAAAGAAGTGTTACCTTTTCCGCAAGGAGGTAAATTACCTTGGACATGTGGTTTCCGGAAAAGGAGTTGCTGTGGATCCATAAAAAGTAAAAGCTGTGTAAAAATGGCCTGTACCCAAAGACAAACATCAGCTAAGAAGTTTTTTGGGATTATGCAAGTATTATCGACTCTACGTTCCTGGATTCTCTAACATTGCAAGGCCACTTACTCGACTAACAAAAAATCGAGCATTCATTTGGAACAACGAATGCCAAGCGTTCTTTGAGTTGTTAAAAGGAGCTTTGATCAGTGCATCTGTTTTAAACTATCCACTGCCATCTGGGAGGTTTGTTCTGGATACAAATGCCAGTAACGTCGGGATTGGTGCTGTGCTCTCTCAAATCCAAGATGGACAAGAAAAGGTCATTTGATACTTCAGCAAGACCCTGCTGCCCAAACCGGAGAGGAACTACTGCGTAACCAGGAGAGAACTATTGGCAGTAGTTAAGACCATTGAGCATTTTTACAAGTACCTGTATGGGCAGAAGTTTCTGATTCGCACTGATCATGCCGCCCCGAAGTGGCTCTTACAATTTAAGAATCCCGAGGGTCAAGTAGCTAGATGGATTGAGAGGCTACAGGAGTATGACTTCAACATTGAACACAGAGCAGGCCTCAAACTTTCCAGAAGGCCCTGTCCAGAAGACTGTCGACATTGCAACCGAATCGAAGACAAATCGGCCAACGCTCTTTGAACCACCGTGGTTGACTACCAATAGCAACCTGACAATTTGCGCGCAGATCAAGAAGCCGATCCGGATCTTAGAGTCGTCAGGGCTTGGAAGTGAAATGGGCAAAGACCGACCTGGCAAGAAATTGCTCCCCATACACGAAAATTGAAGTCATACTGGGCACAATGGGATTCCTTAACCATGGAAGACGATCTCCTGAGACGTGAGGTCGAAAATCACGATGGAAGCGAGCGGAAGATGCAAATGGTCGTTCCCAAGAAAATAATATCAGAGGTATTGCGAGAACTTCACAATGGGGCTTCTGGGGCACATTTTGGAGTCCATAAGACGCTGGAGAAAGTGTGCCAGAGATTTTACTGGGTGAATTGTTCACGAGATGTGAAAGAATGGTGCCGAAAGTGTGCTAATTACAACGGAAGCAATGGTCCCCAGAGGCGTCGACGGGCACCCATGCGCCAATATAATGTAGGAAGCCCATTTGAAAGGATCGCCATAGATGCCGCCGGCCCTTTTCCAGCAAGCGACAAAGGAAATAAATACATAATAGTGGCCATGGACTATTATACCAAATGGGTTGAAGCATATGCTCTACCAAATCACGATTCTGGAACTGTAGCAGACGTGATTGTGAAGGAGTTCGTTAGCCGTTTTGGTGAACCCCTGGAACTTCGTGCCGATCAAGGGCGGAATTTCGAGTCCAGTCTATTCGAACAGATGTGTGGACTTTTGGGCATACGAAAGACGAGAACAACTCCCTTACATCCACAATCAGATGGGATGGTAGAGCGAATGAACACGACCATGATCAGACACTTATCCAAAGTGGTCTCCGAACACCAGAGAGATTGGGACGAACATTTACCATTTTTCTTAATAGCGTATCTAGCCTCTGTTCAAGAGACAACTGGCCAATCACCAGCACACGTGCTATTCGGGAGGGAACTCCGATTGCCCTGTGATTTGAAGTTTGGGAGCAAGCCTGGTGAAGATCTTGACGGAGAGGATTATGTCAGCACGCTCCGATGACGACTAGATAATATTCATGAACAAATGAGACATAATATCCAAGATGCTACTGACAGATTGAAGGAGAGCTACGACATGAACGCCGAGAAGGGTGGTTACCATGCAGGCGATCGGGTTTGGTTATATAATCCACAACGCCGACGGGGCCTATCTCCAAAACTTCAAAAAAATTGGTAGGGGCCATATGAGGTGTGATGTCACTCGGTCCCGGAGGTCAAATCGGAGGTTCACCAACATAATAAATGATAGACGGGACAACGGTTAAATAACAATATATAATTTAATAACGACATAACAACGATTAACAATAACAGATATTACATTGTACTAAGAGCCACTAGTCTAGCAGGGATACTAATACACTCGCTCGGACTATGTTTCTGTCTGACTCTGTCTTGAGATCTCGCAGGGTCTCATTATATATTCGAGCGTGTCCCCCTTTAGCCTAGTGACCTGGTGATAAGATAAACAAGGTGGTGAAAGATCGTAACACACCGAGGTCGTGTTTGACGAAAGATCATAACACACCGAGGTCGTGTTTGGAAAGATCGAAACACACCGAGGTCGTGTTTGACGAAAGAGATGCGTTTGCAATACATGACCTGGTTTAGTTACCGCATCTTCCACCCGGCGAAAAAGAAAAGAAAAGGCTTTTAAGCCATTTAGCTTTTCTTGTGTTAAATATATATATATATAATTATATTTCCTTATATACTATGTGCAGGTGCTAAATATATTAATTTCTTATTATGTAATTATTCAATACCTTCTATAAACTATTATCTATACATTATTCTCTACAAAAATTTTATATAATATTCTCTACAAAAGTTCTGTACAACGTTGTCTCTGTAAAAGTGATATTAGAGTATTAAAATTTATTGTAATCAGTGTATTGTTCACTGTGTTGTCCACTGTATTGTTCACTGTATTGTTCACTGTATTGTTCACTGTATTGTTCACTGTGAGTAAATTACATATAAAAGTGTTTTAAACGGTTCTTATGTATTTCGACGCATTTGTTGTCTAGTTGAATAGTTACGTTAGGTGGTTTATCAATTTTTGTAATAGTAAAAGGGCCGTTATACAATGTCTCAAGTTTGTTACCTGATTCGTTTTTTACTAAAACTTGATCTCCAACACAGAAGTGTGTGGGTCTGCGATTACTGTTTAACTTATTTGCCTTTTAATTTTTGATTTGATTAAATTGCATTTTGCCTCGTCTAGGGCTGTTTGTAATCTGTATTTCATTTCCGCGGTATAGTTATCGAAATTATAAAGTGGTTCTATCGCGGTGGATATTGATGAGGGCAGAGGGTTCTGTTTCCCGAAAACTAGTTCGTGTGGGGTATATTTCGTTTCTGTATGCACTGTGTTGTTAAATGAAAAGCACCAATAGGGTATCCACGTTGACCAATTGTCTTTGTGGTTTGACAGTTGAATTCGAAGATACGCTCCCAAATTTTTGTGTGTGTTTTCTAATGCGCCTAACGTTTCGTGGTGGTATGCAGTTGATTTAAGTTGCTGTATGCCTAAAAGAGAGCAAGTTTCCTTAAAAACTGTAGTCATGAACTCGGTTCCCTGGTCAGAAGCTATTTGTTCGGGAATGGCATATCTAAGTATAAAATTTTCGACCAGAGCTTTGGCTACTGTGGAAGCTTCTTTGTTTGGTATAGGATAGGCTTCGACGAATTTCGTTAGTTCGCATTGGAGTGTCAGAATGTATTTGTTCTCCTCCTGGTCTTAGTTTAAAGGACCTACTAAATCCACAAAAATTTTCTGGAAGGCGTATGACGCTGTGGTTGTGACCTTGATTGGTTCTTTGTTAGGTATTGAGTGCTTGTATTTCTGGCAATTACTACATCGTTTCACGAACGATTCGATGTCGTGTTTTAATTTGGGCCAAAAGTAAAATCTCTTGATTTTGTTGAACGTTCTATTTACCCCGCTATGTCCCCCTGTAGGTAACATGTGGTAGTCATTGATAATAAGTTGCTTTGTCTCGTGGTCTTCAATTCTTTGCACTCCTCTAATCACATTTACTTTTAAATGATTCGGCTCTCTCTTGCTCCATGGAATAATTTTCCTCAGGAAATCGCTGTTCCTTGAGTTATCTTTGACAATACATACTTCCTGTATGCCGTGTTCTGCGCAGAACTCTTTGAGCGTAGTCAACAAGCGCATGTACTGCTGAGGACTTGTTGTGCCTACTTGCTCCTTTATAAAAATTGTGAGAGCGTCTTCGTCGTATAGGAACATTCCCTTGAAGTGCATGCTTTCTTCGTTACGACGTTGGAGTGACTTGAAGTTTGCCTTCTCTACTACTCGAAGTTCTATAGATCCCGCTGGTCTTTTCAACAGTTCCACAACCCCGGGGTAATCTGCCCTGGAGCCGGTGGAATCTGTGTCTGCAGGTTTTGTAATGGTGTAATCGGCAGCTGTCTGTCTTGACTGGATCCTAGTCGTAACGAAGATGCTGTCGGTAGCTCCACTACTAACCTTCTTTAAGTCATTGGAATCTACTTCTATCCGTGATAAGGCGTCTGCACATACATTTTCGGAATCCTTTATGTAATTAATGATGAAGTCATATTCCTCTAATATCAATCTAAACTTTGTAAGGCGACTTGACGCATTGGTCATGCCAAATAAATATATAAGTGGCCTGTAGTCTGTAAAGATCTTAAATTTTCGACCATATAAGTAAGGTCTGAAATGCTTAACTGCCCAAACAACGGCTAATAATTCCTTCTCAATTGCACAGTAATTTCTTTCTGCTTTGTTCAAAGACCGACAGGCGTAAGCGATTGGCCTGTCGTTGTTGTTTGAGAGTACTGTGCCGATTGAATAGCCAGATGCGTCAGTTTTTAAGACAAACATATTGTCTGCATCAAAATTTGGGTATTGTAGAATTGGTGGTGTTTGGAGGGCTAGCTTAAGCTTTTCGAAGGCCTTTTGCTCCACATCTGACCAAGAGAAGGGTGTGTTCTTCTTTGAAATGTTGTTCAAAGGGATCGCGATGTTGGCAAAATTTGGGATGAAGCGTCTGTAATAATTGGCGAATGCGACGAAGCGTTTGACGTCTTTTGCGTTTTTAGGGACTGTGTATTCCAGTAAAGCTTTGACATTGGACGGGTCTGGCGAGACTCCGTCAGCAGAAATGACGTGTCCTAGATATAATATTTCCTTCCTCAAAAAATCGCATTTGCTTGGATTGAGTTTAAGATTCACGCTTCTTAGTCGTTCAAGTACCTTAACCAAATTAAGATTGTGTTGCGAAAGGTTGTTGCCGAAAACTATGAGATCGTATAAGTATATAAAGCATTGTTCGTAGTTTAGTCCAGACATTGCTATTGTCATAGCTCGAGAAAAAGCACTGCTACTAGTTTTTAGTCTCACTGGAAGTCGGCACATTTGATATTGATCTTTGCCGGTCGTGAAAGCTGTGTAAGGACGGCTTTTGGGTTCTAGTTCGACCTGATGATAACATTGAGCTAGATCTAAATGAGAAAAATAGATTGCGCCTGAAAGGGAATCTAAGATCTCGTTGATCGAAGGTAGCGGGAATTTGTCATCAACTATTTGCTTGTTTAGTAGGCGGTAGTCGATAACTATTCTCCACTTCTGGTTTCCGTCTTTGTCCTTCTTTTTGGGCACTAATAGTAAAGGTGATGACCACGGCGATTTAGCTTTTTCTATTATACCGTCGGACAAAAGTTTGTCCACTTGTCTGTCGATCTCATGTTTTTAGGCGTGTGGCAATCGATAAGGTTTGGAATATATTGGACTTGTTGGTTTGCTTACCTGTATATCTCCCCTGTATATATTTGTGTGCGTAAGTTTGTCTGATTCAAGGTGAAAAACGTCGCAATACTTTGCAAGTATTTTTTGCATTGCGAGGTTTTCTTCCTTGTTTAAATGTGCTGTGTTCACAGTTCGAAGAACTTTGTCGACGCGATTGACGCATTTCGGCCCGGTATTGCTAAAAGTGCAAATGTGGAAGTTGTGTAATGGAATTTTGAAGCGGATTAACGATGTAATATACCGCATAAGGCGAACACCTTATACTAAGCCAAGAGTCGTACATTTTAATCGATTAGCCCCATACTTTTGAGACAATAATGACGAAGCCGCTGACTTGCGCCGATTGAATAGCCAATACCGGGAACTAACCTTCGAAGACTTTATGGAAGAATATTCTGGTTCGAGAAAAGCTCGATTTGGGGTGACCATCGAGAAACCGCAAGATTTGTTTACGGTACCACCAGACTACGCGTTTGCTCATTGCGTAGCCCGAGATCTGCGAATGGCCAAAGGAATTGCCAGAGAATGTAAAGAGAGATTTGGCAGAATCGAAAAATTAAGGCAGGAGGGACCAGCAATCGGGAAGAGTCTCCAAATAACAAATGACGAACAGCCCATATTTTATTTGGTCACGAAAGAACTGTCAAGCCTAAAACCAGCCTATCGTGCCTTATGGGAGGCCCTTGTCCATTTACGTGAACAAATGTTACAAACAAGACATTTTGATTTTAGTAGTTCCAAAATTGGGTTGTGTATTGGACCGCCTGGACTGGAGAATTGTAAAGAGCATGTTAGAAGTAATATTCCAACAAACTGGTATGGAAATTCTGGTATGCAGTTACCGGCTTGAATATTCCTGTACACACAGGCAAGATAAGACCGTGGAATGTTATTTCGATATGACGTCACAATGTAACAAAGGCCCAATCTGTCGATTTCGCCATCGTTCGAGGAAACCAAAGCATGACATGTTTCGGGGCGAAACTTCATTTTTAAGAAGGGGCAATGTGATGACTCATCCAACGATACGTCACGTATCACACATTTGGCACCTTCGCGATAGATATAGAAAACTCAGATATAAGCCGTCGAGGAAGGGATTTATTCATTCCATACAGAATCATCGCCGAGTGTACTTAGATAAATATAAATACATAAATGTGCTTATTGTTAGTAATTAGTTTTTAAATTGTTATTCGTCTTTATTATTAATATAGTGTGTGTCTACGTTACCGTTAGTTTTATTTAAGAATCCGAAAAGACAAACATTACAATACTATTCAATATTCAATACATCTAACATAGCTACATACATAATACGTAATACGATATTATTATTATGTACATTTTTTGATTTCTTAATAATAAATTAATCTTAATTCATAATGATGCTCAAATATTCCTTTCTGGTCTATGCATATTCTCAACCATTTCTTTATGGACTGCCTTACATTTTCAGTCATCTTGTTCTCGTGCAAGTGGAGAAAAAGCATTTGTAATACGTTGCTTCTTCTTTTCTGCGGTTGTTGGGGGTGTCATGGAAATTATGTTTTTTTATAGTAGCCCACAGAAAAAAATCACAAGGGGTGAGATCTGGTGATCGCGGTGGCCAGTTTATTGGACCTTCTCTCCCAATCCTTTTAATGACTATCCTATCTAGGTGCGTTCTTGCAGCAGCTCCGCAATGTGCGGATGCACCATCGCGTTGTACTACAATTTGTCCATGAAGTTACCTGGTAGGCCTTCAAGTAGTATTGGTAAATTATTTTGTAGGAAGTTTCTATAAATTTCTATAAAGAATGGACCTACAATGGTGTTTCCTATGATGCCTCCCCAAGTATTAACACTCCATTTTTCATTCCATACAGAATCATCGCCGAGTGAACTTACATAAATATAAATACATAAATGTGCTTATTGTTAGTAATTAGTTTTGAAATTGTTATTCGTTTTGTTATTAATATAGTGGGTGTCTAAGTTACCGTTAGTTTTGTTTAAGAACCCCGCAGACAGACAAACATTTCACAGACGAAAGACAAGTATTTTACAATATGGTAAATAGGATGCACCTAAATTGTATTATAAATAATTTAAAAATTTAATGTTTATAACAATTATTATTCAACTAAATATAATGTTATGTAATAGTAAGAAATATAGTGTTGACATTTATATGTGCGCTGTTAAATATTGACATCGATAACACATAGGTAAAGTAGATCACTATCCAATAATAGCTTAAATCTAAATGTGTCATATAAAATATAAACAAATAAATAAAGCATTCAAATATATTATAACAAAAACGCAAATTAAATACAGTAAAACTCGCTTGTAACGTACTCGTCGGGACCCTACGAACAGTACGTTAAAAAAGAATATAACCAAAGATTATGTATATACTATAAAAAATTTTATTTATAAAATAATAAAAAGATATACAAACTAATAAATTGTAGGTACTAAGCAAATACATATACAAACTTAATTAGTAAAAAAGTCGGTAACAAGAGTGTCGCTTTGATTTCTTGACACAAATAGATTCTAAAAAATATTCAATACCTAATGCATTATTTAAAATTATATTGGTAGTATTTTCTTCAGTTTCTAAATATTGTGTAAGAAGTGTCCCTATTCCGGTAAACGCATCTTCATAACTGGGTTTTACAATTTCAGCTGCCCCTTCTTCTTCGCCTACTTCATTATCATCGCTGTTATCTGCTTGATTTTGAACTTCCTCAACAAAATCTGTATCACTGGGGATACAGGCAGTAATGAGATTATTATCGACTAACACAAATTCATCTATTGTTTCTAAATTCATGATACTAGAATCCTGCAAATTATTTTGTAACCATATATCAATGTTATCATTATATTTGACAAGCCATTGAGACAACGGTAAATCATCGTCCTCATCAAAATCAATTTTCCAGGTGTGCTGAAAACAATTTTTTATGTTTTCTTGCGAAATTTGTTGCCAAGCCTTGGCTAACATTTCCATCGCTTCTAGCAAATTTACTTTATTAGAAGTTCCAGTATCAAAATTTTTAAAGTGTTTCATTACTAACACATGTCGCTAATAGGATTTTAACGTGTGAATAATTCCTTGGTCCATTAGTTGGAGCATGGACATGGAATTCGGTGGTAGAAACTTCAGACAAATATTTTTAAGATCACTTATACGGGGACGAGCTGGACAGTTGTCTATTAATAATAACAATTTTCTTTTCTGTTTTGTTAGGTCTTTATCCCAAGTTCTTATTTCGTCTTTTTAGATTTCATCCATGCACGACGATTGACAGCATAAGTAGACGGTAGCTTTTTAATGTCGAATTTTCCAATTATAAAAAGTTTACGTTTCTCATTTCCTGCCATATTAGCGGCGCATACCAACACAGTTAATCTAAGCTTCGATTGTTTGCCCCCAACGCATTTTTTACACTTAAATTACACTTAAATTTTAGTGTACGATTTGGTATAAGTTTGTAGAACAAGCCAGTTTCGTCAGCATTAAAGATCTCATTTATGTCATAGTCTTTCATAAAACCACTTAAGGTCGACTGCAGCCACAACTTAGATTTCTCCAAATTTACATTTGCACTTTCACCATGAATGTAACTAGGACTTATGTTATGAAGTTTTTTAAAACGGTGTAATCAACCTGCTGTGTACTTAAATTCACAGTCGTTGAATAATTTGGCAAATTCTTCCGCTTTAGTTTGAAGAGTAGGATCGCTAATTGGTATATTATTGGCTCATTGATACTCAAACCATCTTAGTAAAGCTTCATCAACTCTTTTTTGAACTGGTTTACGAAATCGGTTGGCATTTTTGTTTGTCCGTTCTAATGCGAGAATTATATCTTTATTTTTAATTATAGTAGAAACTGTTGTTTTTTTAAGACATTTAACACGACAAATATCAGATTGTTTTTACCACTTTGAATTCCTTTAATTACATTTATTTTCTCTTCAACTGATAATGCTTTACGCCGCCGCTGAGTACTCATTTTTAACACGCACTTAATATGAAACAAATGTGTCTAACAGCGATTGTGGTGCGAGCTTCTACTGTTCCATCGAGAAAGGTAATTTCCCGATATTTAACACGTACTCGATGCTGCTTTATACAAAATTTATATAATAAGTACGTTTTCTAAAAAATCAAGTACGTTATAAAAAAATCATAATTCTTTTTTGAACAAGATTTTTGTACGTTATAACCAGAGAGCGGACTGAAGCGATTTAATGACCAATTGCCCCGATAAAACGTTGTGGCGGTCCCAGGTATTGTAACAGCCCCACTATTTGCTTGTTCGATTGCATTTCTCCAGCAGATGTTTTAATTTCCGTCGTTATGAATAGTACATTGTTTATATTCCTTCATAAATTAAATTCAACAGTGACGTGTAAGACGGAATATACATTTACTTATTATTTCGTTAGACTTCTTGCCCTTGCCTTGCGCTTAAAAAATTATATCCGCTAATTTCCAAAATGTATTCTCGTGTTTACATGCTGTTATACATACATGTACATATATGTATTTATTGTTCTTGAGATAGTATATTTTCTATTCTCTTCTATAAGGGATTGTTTCTGGTTTCGTTTCTTCCAGTGTTATTTGGTTACAACTTTTAAAATTTAAAAAAAAACGTTTTATATTGTTATATTGTATATTCATCCTATAATTTTTTATAAATATTAAGCTTAATTTACTATCTTATTTTTGGAGTAGTTTTTTTTGTTTCTTCTTTTTAGTCCATTTCTTTCCGTTCTTAGCATTTCTCATTATTTTCATGAACTATGGAGAATTCTCGTAGGACAACCATGGTAAGATGGATTAGAGGACATACAGATTGGTTGCATATTCGTAATGACACGGAGATATATTGCAGTGCCTGTTCATTAAGTTTAAGGCGTCCACAAAAGTGTAATGTGCAGAGACATGTTTCTTCGAAAACTCATCAAGATAACATATGACCATCTGTACCTGACACTTTTAACGAAGAACTGTGTGAAGCTTTCATGGCGGCCAATATTCTATTCAAAAAGCTTAACAATGCAGTTCTCAAGAGGTTTCTTACAAAATAGACTGATCGTCATATTCCAGATTTACTTTACGTAAATACCACTTACCAAAATGTTATTTGAGAACCATTGAAAAAATACGAACCAACCTATCTGGTCATTATCTTTGGGTAAGTACAGACAAAACAACGAATGTAATGGGACGATATGTGTTAAATGTAGTTGTTGGTATTCTTCATCCGACAACATCATACCAACCATACTTAATTGCAACTAAAATATTGCCAGTCGTAAATGGTGAAACAGTTGCAGAAGTAATTGATCAATGTATTCATAATATTCTATCATCGGATAACAACTATAAAGACAAGATGCTATTATTTTTGTCTGATGCGGCAGCATATACGAATGTTAAAAACAGGGAAGTTGTTAAAGCAATCTTATCCCAATATGCTACACGTTACCTGTGCAGCACATGCACTAGACATAGTAGGTGAATACATCCGGGGTCATTTTCTAAATGTTGATAAGTTAGTTTCATCATTTAAGAAGATATTTCTCAAAGCACCTTCACGTAGAAATACTTCCTAATTTGTCCTTACCCCCAGTCACTGTATTAACTAGGTGTGGAACATGGCTAGAAGCAGCATTTTTCTATTCACATCACTTGGATGAATTAAAAAACTTTGTTTTTCATCTTCAAGACGATGATACGCAAAGCATTTCTAATTGTAAACACCTGATACAAATTGACAAATTTATAAAACCAGCTAAACTTTGTTAAAGCTAATTTCAAGTGTCTTACATATACGATTACTTACATGCAAAATCAAGATATTAACCTAAAAGAGGCGATAATTAACTTAGAAACCGTTACCTATCGAATAAAAAGTATGCCTTCTGAATTTGGAAACAAGCAGAGGCAAAATTAAAAAACATGCAATAATAACCCTTTTCGCATAATTGTGGAATGGATATTTTAATTGTGATAGATTTCTCTTAGAAACTATCAAACTAAAATTGAATATAGTTTTTTTCTATTTAACTATGTTTTATATACATTAGAATTTAACATTGTTATTCTTTATTTAATAGACGGAAAATTGGAGGTTCATGGCAATTAGTCTTATCTGCATTTATTTGCTTTCTTTATGGTAAAAGTTCCGATATCGATTCTGCGAAAGACCTATAAAGACAAAAAATCTACGATGTAGTCGTAGACAGACAAACTACCTAAGCTTTCACTTTCATTTAACTTATATCTTGAAATAATATTTTTCTTTCCTTTCCTTCTCGTTACAATGTCGTGATAATTATACACAGTTTTTGAAAATACTAAGTATATACGATCAATTAGTAAGGATATGTGATTTAGACGAAGGTTAAGTGCCTTTGACAATGACATGTAATAGATTCTATTGGATTAATACACTTTGATTTGGTGAATTAACTAAGGCGAATTTGTTCACTCACGAATTATTGTCTTCCATCTGAAGATCGTTTATTTCAATTATTTACAATATCTATTGTTATTGTTTGTGTGCAATGTAATGTGATACATATTCATTGCTGACGATATTATTATTGGAAAATTTATTGCTTATTCATTGTGCGGTAATTCAATATCCCACGTAGCAATATGGTGGAGTCTTTATAAGTTTGTATGTATTGCATATTAACTTTGAAATATCGATAATGATATCAAACACAATAAATTTACTAGGAGAATGATTAACTAGTTAATATGTAATATGTTCACAATTATGTATATATATAGAAACCAGGTATTTTATACACTTTACATATACAGTAGCTTACAATATTTGTGGACTGCAAATGCACATTTAATTTAGAAGGCAAATGTATGTTTTTTCACAGATTCCTAATTTATTTTGTATAATGTATGAGTCCAGATAGTATTGACGCGATGCCTAAGTGACAGAATAATAAAAATAGAGAAAATGATTCAGATACGTACATATTTTTCAACATATGCCAGGTAACAAATGAAACAGACATGCAATAAACATATCTGTAACTGAAAACATGGACAATAACACCTCGTATTTTCAGCATTTACTTCTGCTTAAGACACGTGTTTCTGCCATTTACTATTAGGCGTCATCAGTTAAGCTAGTGAAGTAATTAATTAAAGCTTAAATCGCCTATAAGGTATAGCAAATTATGTTTTATCAGGTAGCACCATATAATATAGTGACATCTGACGGACGAAAGAGACTATGCCGAAAATGGCAACCCTTCCCTTGACCGGCTATGCCGGTACAGAAGTGAAGAAAATACGTATATAGGTGTAAGTCCATTAACACGATGCCAGATGGCAGTAAATATACAAAAAAGGTTTAAGTATATCAATACGTTAAGCACGAATTACGCATTTGTTACAAATGAAACAGACCTAATAGGACAAAATTTGCTATACCTTATAGGCGATTTAAGCTTTAATTAATTACTTCACTAGCTTAACTGATGACGCCTAATAGTAAATGGCAGAAACACGTGTCTTAAGCAGAAGTAAATACTGAAAAATTAATTTAAATTTTACTGAGTAATACATTATAAGCGTTATAAATTTTTCAGCAATATGGTTGTGGGTGTTTGTGAATAAGATACATATATCGTTGCACCACATTCTGGAAAATGTTAATAGAGTAGAGAAAAAAATCGGACTTATAGTGTTATTAGTATGTAAATAAAGTTCGAATGAATACAATAAACATGCAGACATCCAAAATAGAGTATCGTGTAGTGGTAAACTTTTTAACAGAAAGTGGTCAAATTAATTAATGTTTAGCTTTTGGAAATTGTTCTCCTTTGTAATGATATCAGGATAAGGAATAGAAAATGTATGAAAACGAGAGTGAACCACGATTCAACCAACCATTCGAAGCAATCACTTCTGAATTTACGTTCCTTATCAAGAATTTGGTCCTTAATAATACACGTTTAAAGATAAGGGGATTAATACTAATATTTAATTTTTTGGTCCCAACCGTTCACCGTATACTTAATTATCTACACGCAAATAATTTTTTTTCAATTGCAAAATGGATTTTAAATACAGTTTAGAGGACATTGCAATAGGACATAAAACCATAAAGTATCTTACTAGTATTAAGAGGGATATCTCAAAAAGAGATGCCGCCCTTCGTGGTGAACTACTGAGGCCATCCATGAAAGGTTAAAGATTTTTTGTCCAAAGAAAGAAGTACAGCTATCGATGAACAATACTAAGCATTTTTATCGTAGAAACTGTGAGATTTTATTTGTCGAAAATATGGAGGAAATTTAACGGAAAACGTTCGATTGCCTCGCGGCAGTTAACTTCTACACTACTGTTGCTGCTCACGATGCAATTAGTGAATGCAGTTTTCAACAATTATACCGTGCCCCTTACAGTGCAGGCATCTGTGAAATCAGAACTTAAATTACTTTTAGATGGGTATAAAACTATTAATTAAGTTTCATCATTTAATTAATAGTCTTATATCCGTCTAAAAGTAATTTAATCCGTGCTTTAATTTAAATAAAAGTGAAAAGTACTTAACTGAAGAATTATAAATATATTTTTATGTCACTGTTCTTAAATAGACCGAAAAATTATGAAATGGTATGCACACACAGTATTCTGTTGTATCTATGAATTACATTATGCCTGAAAGACTTAAAAGTTGGTCTTTCGCAATTTGTTGTATTGAATGTGACAATCGCTATAATTTTAAAGAAAATTTTATACACAAACTTCATAATGTAGTGTAGTCGACACTACGGCTGGGTGATACCGACGTTTTCGGTATCGGGTATCGAAACCAATTGAGGTATAGATACTTGATACTATTGAATAGGATTTTTTTATTTACTGCATTTATGTTGCAAGTTTAATTTATGATTCATACAAATGGAGATTAATAAGGTAAAAAAAGTGGCGTCGAGAATTCTTATAAAGCTATTGTAGGTATAAAATGTTCTTGGTTTGTTTCTATTTTGAAATAGAATATTGGAATCGATACTTCTTTTTTGTATAATTTGGTAAATATATTATCTTACCTTTGTGCATTTTTTAAAAATGTATGCATTATATGTATTATATAATATACACTGCTCAACTTTTGAACTGGTACACTTATATAGCACGCAGTAAAAATAAACAACCATTCGTAGGCGTTAGGCATGACTTCCTATATGATCAGGGTTGTGTTTCGGAATGCAAACAAATGTTTATCGATTGACATTTGCGACTCCATTGTTGTTTGTTGTTATTATCTGTCGTAAGTGCAGTTACTGAGCTCGCGGACGCTTATACTTTTATCAAGTTTTAAGAGAATTTTTGCTAATTTCTCCAATAAGTTTTAATGCAGAGTGGTTGATTGCATTTTAGAGAGGCCATTAAGGCGTTTAAGTATTGAAGAGATGAGCCAAGCTATGGGAATGTTTATGACTGGTGCATCGCTAAGAACTGTCGCTGTCCATTCAATGTGAGCCACAATGTGAGCAGAAGAGTTCGAATGCGTTTTAATGATACTGGATCTGTCCAACATAGACACGGCGGACGGCGAAATCGCAGTACAACAGTCAGGGAGAACGGTTTTATTACGGTTCAGTGTCGAGGAAATAGATTTTCTACTGCAAGAATACTCCAAATTCAGTTATTGAATGCAACAGGTACTCAAGTATCCACTCAAACAGTAAGAAGAAGGTTCCGTGGGGCAAATTTAAGGTCTAGATCTTCTAAAAAATGCCCATTGTTGACCAGAGCCCACAAAAGAAGAAGGCTAGAGTGGGAACATCAACATGCAAATTGGAATGTTGAAGATTGGGGTCGTTGTTTATTCAGTGGCGAGACCAGAGTGCGTCTCTATAGCTAAGATAGAAGAGTTAGAGTTTGGAGAAACAGAGGAGAACGTTATATTGAGAACAACGAACTTACCATCAAGCTTATGGGGTGGTTCAATTACTGTTTTGGGAAGTATTTCTGCGACTCGTCGTACTGAATTGGTTATGCTTGGAAATGCTACAATGAATAGTGGCAGGTATCTTAATGAGGTATTACAACCTGTAGCGTTGCCATTTGCTAATGAAATCGGCAATGGTTTTGTGTCTGTTGATGATAACGTGCGTCCTTATAGAACAAGACAAAGCAATGCATTTTTTGAAGAGAACAATATTACGCACATGGATTGGCCAGCGAACTCTCCAGATCTTAATCTCATAGAGAGCGTATGGGATTACCTGAAGAGGTTGATAAGATCACGAGGAGTGGATCCAAACAATCACCATCAGCTCCGAACTGCCATTTTGGAAGAATGGCAAAATATTCCTCAGCATTACATTCGGAATTTTATTTCCAACATGACAAGACGTTGCCAGGAGGTCATAAGAGCTAGAGGAGGTCCCACGCATTATTAATCTTTAAGTGTTTGGTTATCTTTTCTTACCAAAGCAAACTTTTCTGTAATACCAAAATGAAGATTTTGTTGTTTTTCTATTAAAACATTTGAAATTCGTTATTTAGGTTTTATTGTTTTAATTCTTCGCCTTAAAAGTGTTTCACAGAACCATATACTATCAATTAAGCAAGAAAGTGTTGCTCAAAAAGTAGAAAATTGTTATTTATATATGGGCTTGTAAGTGTACAGTTCAAAAGTTGAGCAGTATATATTTAAAAGGATGTTGAATTTTGTATAATTTGGTAAATATATTATCTTACCTTTGTGCATTTTTTTTAAATGTATAGAAAGGATGCAATAACTGTTTAAGTATGTATGCATTATATATATTATATAATATATATTTAAAAGGATTTTACATTATTCGAAGCAAATATCTATATTATGACATAATAACTATAATTATTACAAAAAGAAAAACAACATTAATTTTATATCTCTTGAAACCGATATCAAACAATCGATACCTAGAAAACGGGTTATGAATACTGATTCCTAGGTATCGATTCCAAAGCATCGATACTTTACCGATTCCAGTACTCAGAATCGATACCGTGCATAGACCCGATACATTGCTAAGAATCGATACTTAGCGATGTATCGGGTAGCTTACCTTTGTGCATTTTTTAAATGAATATAAAGGATGCAATAACTTTTTAGGTAAAGAATTTTTAAATATGTATGCATTACATATATATTATATAATATATATTTAGAAGGATGTTGATTAATTTTACATTATGGGTAGCAAGTATCTATATTATATATATATAATATATAACTATATATATAACTATAATTATTACAAAAAACAACAAAATATCACAATATTGCAAATTTCATACCATAGATATGGTAGAATTGGTAAATTAATTTTATGTTTCTTGAAACCGATATCAACAATCGATACCTAAAAAACGGATTATGAAAGCTGATTCCTAGGTATCGATTCCAAGGTATCGATTGAAGGTATCGATTCCAAAGCATCGACACCAATCGATACTCAGAATCGATACCGCGCATAGACTCGATACATTGCTAAGTATCGATACCTCGATTGATATCGATATCCGATACCGAAAACGTCGGTATCGTCCAGCCCTAGTAACCGCTTCAATTATGGTGTGTGAAAGATGTTTTCGTTTGTACTATCTCTTGGTTCTTAATAGCTTTATTTAGGCATTGCCCCTTTTCTAGCAAAGCCTTTAAGAATAAATTTTTATTAGTAAGTCGTAAATTTAATAGATACTTAAACCAATCCTTAAGCTAAATGTGTTTTGATAATTTTTATTTTCTTATAAAAAGTCGTTAGCATATACGAGGGTTGCTCACTTTCTCCACTGAATCTTATTTTGCTACAAATTTTGTTCGACCATTTTACCTAGTTATTTACAACCTTAATTAATGATAATTGAAAATATGCTCAAGTAGGTCTAATTAAAAAAGTTTAAATTCATTATCACAGGAAATCAAGGAATTGGGCAAAAAGTATTATCGAGCTTAGGGAAATCAAATGTGCATTTGCTGACAAGTCATGTTTCCTAGCTACTGTAAACTGGTGGTACAACAAATTTTAACGTCCTCGACTTAAACGAGGTTCCGAATTCATAAGTGAAAAAGGGCTATTAGAATATTGGTCTGATTCAGGACGTCATTGAAGAAGACCGGTATGATACTATAAGGAGTATTCAAGCAACCCTAAAATTTACCGACATCATTTTGTATAAATATTTAAGGTGCGTAAGGTTTGTTCCAGCTGGATTCCCCACAATTTCATTTCAGTTAAAAAAAAAGACCTTCGCGATCGCTTTGGCAATAGCATTTTAGTGAACATCATTATAGGTGATAAAACTTTAGTATACTGGTATGATCCTGAAAAAAGCAATAATCGACAATTCATATCTGGAAATTGAAACGGTTTCAACAAAAGTGGTATGAGAAAAAGCCGAAACAAAAAGATAGTGGCATATTTTTTTTTAATTAATGGACACATTTCCAATGTGGCGCTGAAGGGCCATCGTATTGTTAATGCAGAATGGCCCACTGCAAATTCTTTGAAATGTCCGCGAAAATTGTTCAAGAGGAAGGATAGTTTTACATTACGACAACGCTTGGCCTCACAGCGCTGCTCGAACGATTGCCTATTTGAACGACCAAAACATTGAAATAATAGATAATTTACCGTATAATCCACACCTGGTACAAAATTATTTCTTTTTGTTCCTACGTTTCAAGAGTTACAAGTCTAAGTTACAATGAATTAAAACAACCTAGCTCAGAAAGATTGGAGAAAACATTTTGAAGATTGGTTGTCGCGGATGCGAAAATGTGTTGACTGTCGAGAAAAAAATTGTAAATAAATGTTGTAAAATATTATTTTACTTCTGTATACACAATTTTTACGTATGAAAACTCTTTAATATTTGAGGACATTTGCTCCATATTCCTTAGAAATTTTGCCGTTCTTTATTAGTCGTTAGTGGGCTTTCCAGCCAGCTATTGTCAACATATTTTTACCCTCGGCCGCACAGAAAAATTAATTTTTGAAATACACATGTCTCTGTAAAATTTTATATTTTTTATTTGTTCGGAGAATCGTCCTTTGTCCAGAAACATGTCAGTACAGCACTCCTAACAAGTGAACTACCGATTGTACTTGTTAGGAAGTTACTGGAAAAAGGTCCTTCGTTACATTTGAAACAAGCATCACGTACTGTATATTAAATAACAACCAAGTGTTCCATTGCCAGCACTGTTTTTATATTAAAATTAAATTTGTATATAGTAACAGTGAGTTTTATTTGTATAAGTCTTCCCACAGACTTACAACCTGTGGTTCAAAAATAAGTGCTAAACTCCAGCGCACAAACTATTTTACATGGTTCTTCGACGCCGGATAAAATACAAATACATATAAAAAGATACTACATTATTCTTCGGTTAGATACTCCTTCGAAAAGGATATTTAACAAGATCTCCAAGTAGCTGAATTCCAACTTTATTCAAGATTGCGGAAACGTGAAGCATTTGACACCAGGATTCAGTTGCAGTGTTAAGAAAAACGTCCCATACTATTTCTTTCCTTAATTTAGTATTGTTGAAAATTAACGCGTTTTATCAAATATCTTAGCGAATTAACAGTTGATAATATATCTAAGGACGATCGCGCCTTGTTAAAATGCAAAGCAATAAAGCTTAATGAAATATTTTCGGATTTTAAGAATATCCAATACGAAATCAGTATATTAGCTGACGACACCGACGCGCATGAAAATGAAAGCGAAGATTTTGAAAATAAGTTTTTCAAAGCGCAAACTTTAACAAATACTATATTAGAAGATTCTGCACGTACAAATGCGCAATCGAGCACAACTTCCGAAAATGTACACAAAGAATCAAGTCATTCTAGTAAAGTATCGAAACCGTCTATCAACTTACCTACATTCGACGGTTCGTTTGATAAATGATACCACTTTCGGGATTTATTCAAAAGTATGGTCCATTCGGATTCATCATTAAGTAATGTAGAAAACTTACATTATCTGAATATATGTCTAAACAGTGAAGCTGCTATTATATTACAGTCAATGTCGATTTCACACATGTCAGTGATAAAACAAATCAATCAAATATTGCTGTCAACAGTATGTATACGCGTAGCTGATTATACAGGTACGTGGCATTCTTGTAGAGCGCTTTTAGATAGCGGCTCTCAATCGAACTTTGCCGTAAGCTTGATTTACCTAAATTTTCTATTTAGTCCACAGTTTCCGGAATTAATCAAGCCAATATAAACTTAAATTACAAAACCGATGTTCGTATCAGCTCAAGATGCGGATCATACGAAACGAGTTTAAATTGCTTGAGTATAAAAAAGGTAGCAGCAAACATGCCTACAATATCATTTGATGCATCACATTTAAATATTCCCTCTAACATAAAATTGGCAGATTGGATAATATTGATATGTTATTAGGCGCTTGAATTTTTTGGTAGCTACTTTGCGTAGGTCAAGTCAAATTAGGCAAGGATAACCCCATCTTGCATAAGACGCGATTAGAGTGGATAATATCAGGTCCTTTACTACATCAGCACAATCTGAGATCACAAAATTTATCTCGTCATTTAAATATAAATTTAGAAACGCAAATAGATAAATTTTGGCTACTAGAGGAATGTGATCACAAATGGTCCGCCCAAGAACAAAAATGTGAAAAACATTTCATTGACACAACTCGCGATGAAACGGGACGATTTGTTGTTAGCATTCCATTTACATACGAGAAGGGTAACTTAGGAGAATCGCGACACCTGGCAGTAAAACGATTTTACGCATGCGAACATCGTTTAAATAAAAAACCCGATTTAAAGCGCGAATATGTAAATTTTATGACAGAAACAAAGATTAGGGCACATTAAACTTATCGAGGAAGTTAATAATGATCGAAAACACGAAATCTATTACCTTCCTCACCATGTCGTAATTAAAGCATCCACCACAACTACAAAAATCCGCGTTGTGTTTGATGCATCCGCGAAAACTACTATGGGGCATTTAAAACGTATTTTGTGCAATGCTTCCTTAAAATTTGATTACTATACAGTACTGACACAAGTAGAAGCAGTCCTAAATTCCCGTCCACCATCCCAGTTATCCGACGATCCCAATGATCTAAATCCATTGACACCCGGACACTTCCTCTGTGGCATATCTCTGACATCGCTACTCGAACCTGATATTAAACAAATATCCGAAAATTGTCTGTCGCCCTATCAACGGTTGCAAAAGTTAGTGCAACACTGTTGGGTGCGATGGAACAAGGAATATGTAAGTGAAATTCAAACGCTATGTCGGTGGAAATACAACAAGGAGACGCTGCTTAAGGTTGATGGCCTGGTTATCGTTCGTGATGACAATCTACCACCGTGCTACTGGAAGCTAGGCAGAATACTGGAGCTACATCTTGGAAAAGACGAAATAGTGCGCATTGTCACAATAAAAACCGCTCAGTGTCGTGAAACGTTCTGTGATGGAAGTGTGTGTTGCCGATACAAGCAACTACATGAACACTAAATTACGTCTAATTAGTGCATAATATGAATCATATGTTTGATTAAGCTCTGTATATATTTGTACATATTTTTATTCTCATTCTCATTAGCTTACTGTTATAAAAAGATAATTATTTTTTTACCTATGTTATAGTAGATTAAATTACTCGGCGATTTAAGGTCTGGTTTACTTTAATATGTATATATTTATAACAGTCTTACATGTTTCGACACATAGTGTCTTTATCAAAGAAATTAGAAATATAAATGACAGTATATCAATGTCAAACTTATATCTGTAGTTGTCATTAATAAAATTTTCAAAGATATATTCAAGTTTAATAATAGGTTATGCCTCAGAACTTTTGACAGCAAGTCGTCAATTACGGGGGATTGGCAAGCCATGGGTTATTATTATGTCCGCGCCTGTGGAGCTGTCGGCATTCGCCTTGAACGAGAAGGAAAACCACGAAAACCTACTCGGACAGCCCAGTCAGGGATCTAAACACGAAACTGCCAGCATGATAAGCCAGTGTACAGATATTTAAATAACATGATAGATAATTATATAATAACAACATATATTCAAGATGGTAAATTGCAGATCGTTACTTTATTAGGTTATAATATATACTGCTTAGATTTTTTATATCACTTCTGTTGTTAATTGAATTATTTTCTTGTTCTATTGTAAATAAAGCAGTTTTGTCTGTTTTGGAGTATTTGTGGGCTTGTATTTATTTGTATAAATATTGTTTAGTTTGGCCTACGTAGTAACTATCGCAATCGCTACATGGTATTTTATAGATGACATGTGTTTCTCGATTATTTTCTATTTTAGGTTTTAGTTTTGAAAATAGATGTTTATTAGTATTACTAAGTTTATATGTTGTAGCTATATCAATGGAAAATGTTTAGCAAACGTTATCAATTCATTTTCTTTAAAAGATATGTAGACGACATCATAACATGTGTGCCAAAAAATAAAATAAACTACCTTTTAAATAAATTTAACAAGTTTCACAACAAATTAAAATTCACAATTGAAGAAGAAATTAATAACGGTATTAATTTTC
Source organism: Melolontha melolontha (assembly GCA_935421215.2). Taxonomy (NCBI): domain Eukaryota; kingdom Metazoa; phylum Arthropoda; class Insecta; order Coleoptera; family Scarabaeidae; genus Melolontha; species Melolontha melolontha. The sequence goes on from OW285235.1 coordinate 140,255,742, forward strand.
TTGATATTTCTTTAACCTATAATAGACAGGGTACTATTTATACAAATTGGTACAACAAACCCACAGCTTCTTTTCGATATATGAATTACCACTCAAATGCACCTACAGTATACAATAAAATGATTATAAATAATGTGACTGAGTAAAACTATCACACTCAATACAGAAAGGATAACATCAAGAAAATTAAAACGATCTTAACAGATTAATAACTATTCACCACAACTTATAGAACAAGCAATTAAAAAAACGAATCCACCAAATATACAACACTGCAGACACCAATAACAATTTAAACAATGAAACAACGTATATCACGATTCCATATGTTCCACAATTATCAGAAATAATTAATTATACTTTAAAAAAATATGATGTAGCTACAACATATAAACTTATTAATACTAATAAACATCTATTTTCAAAGCTAAAAGCTAAAATAGAAAAAAAATCAAGAAACACATGTCATCTATACATAGGCCAAACTAAACAATATTTATACAAAAGAATACAAGCCCACAAATACTCCAAAACAGACAGAACTGCTTTATTTACACACAAACTACAACGCGATCACCATTTCGATTTTGTAAACACACAGATAATAGATAAGAACAATACACAATGAAAAGGCAAATTAAAGAAATGATTAATATTAAACAAGAAAACAATTCAATTCAATTATTATATAATTATCTATCATATGTTATTTAAATATCTGTATACTGGCTTATCATGCTGGCAGTTTCGTGTTAAGATCCCTGACTGGGCTGTCCGAATAGGTTTTCATGGTTTTCCTTCTCGTTCAAAGCGAATGCCGATAGCTGAAAATCTTAAGTCGCTCCACGGGCGCAGACATAATAATAACTCATGGCTTGCCATTCCCCCGTTTTTGTTGTCTAACTGTTTAAGACTGCCAAGGCATGATTTATTATTATTAAACTTGAATGTATCTTTAAATTTTATCCATGACAACTACAGATATATAAGTATGACATTAATATACTGTCATTTATATTTTTAATTTCTTTGATAAAGGCATCATATGCTGATACATATTGAAGTAAAACCAGACCTTAAATCGCCAGCTAATTGAGTCTATCATAACATACTAAGGTCAAGAAATAATTATCTATATATATATACATATATATATATATATATATATATATATATATATATATATATATATATATATATATTTAGTGTTTAAAGAATTTTGTTTTTCTTTTTTATTTTATTGGCCGTGTTTTAATATTAAAAATAATAGATTTTTATTGGTTTTAGCGACCTTTTATTGAATTTAGATGTTTGTTTGCGACGTTTCGACTTTTATCAATTCAGTCTTTTTCAAGCATCTGGAAACAAGAATCATTACAATGAACATGAGAACTGTGTTTGTTTTGTGTGATATAACAATTGAATTAACAATTTTAAATTTAACATTATATTAAGAAATGAATTACGAATTAGGTTAGTGTTTTACGTTGAAAATTAAATAACATTAAATTAAAATAGCTTAGAATGGTAGGGGGACATTTATGTGATTAATATCCGTATGAATTAATTGGAGACTTAACAAATATTAACAATTTTTAAGTTTAAAATTAGATTAAAGATGATTACAAATTGAGTTAACATTTAACGTTGAAACTTACATAAAATAAAAATAAGAATGGCTAAAATGAACAGGTAGGGAGACATTTAGGTGGTTAACAACTGTATGACTGATTGGAAAGTTGAATTACAATACAATACGTAAAGAGAACAAAGAAAAGTCAAATAAAACTCACATTTGTTGTTTGTTCTACACGGGTACGCATTCATGTGCCACATGTGTTTGGACATCCGGGACCAATTTTCTTAGAACGAACATGCTTGTGCGGATTTTGTAAGTGAACTAATGCTTTAGTTTGCGGGGGTTTAATTTCTGTTTTTTGGAATGAGCATGGTAGTCAGGACCGTATTTAGGGGTATAAGTTAACATTGTTATTTCTAATGGGAGCTATTTTTTTCCCGTTTTTGTCTTGTGCGTGCAGGGGTTTTTTTTTTATTTTTCTATTGTTTTATGAGAGGGTAATAAAGTTTTGAAAGCCCATCGATTTCGTTCCTGTCGTTGATTGTTTTGCTATTTTTGGAAAATACGCAAAAAATCAAACTGCTTTAAAAAAACATCAATTGACACTAAAACATAATTTTGATTTTGAAAACACCAAAGTAATAACGCAAAAAAAGAACACAAAAGCTAGAGAGGTCTTAGAAATGATACACATTTTCAAAAATAGCAAAACAATCAACGACAGGAACGAAATCGATGGGCTTTCAAAACTTTATTACCCTCTCATAAAACAATAGAAAAATAAAAAAAAAAACCCCTGCACGCACAAGACAAAAACGGGAAAAAAATAGCTCCCATTAGAAATAACAATGTTAACTTATACCCCTAAATACGGTCCTGACTACCATGCTCATTTCAAAAAACAGAAATTAAACCCCCGCAAACTAAAGCATTAGTTCACTTACAAAATCCGCACAAGCATGTTCGTTCTAAGAAAATTGGTCCCGGATGTCCAAACACATGTGGCACATGAATGCGTACCCCAAACAACAAATGTGAGTTTTATTTGACTTTTCTTTGTTCTCTTTACGTATTGTATTGTAATTCAACTTTACAATCAGTCATACAGTTGTTAACCACCTAAATGTCTCCCTACCTGTTCATTTTAGCCATTCTTATTTTTATTTTATGTAAGTTTCAACGTTAAATGTTAACTCAATTTGTAATCATCTTTAATCTAATTTTAAACTTAAAAATTGTTAATATTTGTTAAGTCTCCAATTAATTCATACAGATATTAATCACATAAATGTCCCCCTACCATTCTAAGCTATTTTAATTTAATGTTATTTAATTTTCAACGTAAAACACTAACCTAATTCGTAATTCATTTCTTAATATAATGTTAAATTTAAAATTGTTAATTCAATTGTTATATCACACAAAACAAACACAGTTCTCATGTTCATTGTAATGATTCTTGTTTCCAGATGCTTGAAAAAGACTGAATTGATAAAAGTCGAAACGTCGCAAACAAACATCTAAATTCAATAAAAGGTCGCTAAAACCAATAAAAATCTATTATTTTTAATATATATATATATATATATATATATATATATATATATATATATATATACAAGGTAAACTCAATAAGTCGGCGATTAAAGGTCTGGTTCATTACTTCAAAGTATATATATTTAAAACAACCCTACATGTTTCGGCAATGATGCCTTTGTCAAGGGAATGCCTTTTCTAAAAAAGGCATCATTGCCGAAACATGTAGGGTTGTTTTAAATATATATACGTTGAAGTAATAAACCAGACCCTTAATCGCCGACTTATTAAGTTTACCATATCATACCAAGGTCACGAAAATATTATACATATATATATATATGTGTATATATATATAAATATAATAACTTCGTGACCTTCGTGACATTCATATTTTGTATTCTCTTGATAAAGGCGTATACAGCCGAAACATGTAGAGTTTTTTAAATACATATATTTTGAAGTAATATACAGACCTTTAATCGCCTACGATTAGGTTTACCATATATATATATATATATATATATATATATATATATATATATATATATATATATATGTATATAGTAGATTAAGATATTCGACGATTTAAGGTCTGTTTTAAGGTATGTTACTGTCATTTATAATTCTTTGAGAAAGGTAATATTTACCGAAACATGTAAGAGATTATTACTACATACTAAGATTGAAATACGAAGGTGTATATATAATTTAGTTGGACTAGTACCTAAACGCGAGATTGTTAACATTTTTCGAGACCAAAATATTGGACTGTCAACCATTTACAGCACAATTAAGGAATGTGAAGAAGGTATCCATGCATGAATTTACCGAAAAGTGGACGACCTCCAGTTTTGGCCCCACATGAAGTAAACAGACCCATCCAATCTGCCCAAGACAGAGTTGGGACGTCTACGCGCACTTTAGGCCGTAGATTTAGAATTGCGCATAGGACTGCTGGCAGAATTTTGACTGAAAATGGATTAGAATATCGAAAAAGAAGGAAGTGTCCCAAATACACCGAAACCTAGATCTAGAGAATCCCCAGATGCTGCCGAACATTAAGGCGTCAACATTTTATTGGCAACAGAGTTATTGTTTTAGACCATTGATTCCCAAAGTGGTCCAGGTGTCCCCCCAGGGGACCACGGGAGACTCGACGGGGGTCTACGTTGGCGTGACAAAAAAATGGGGGTTCACAATTCGTAAGCGGGCGTCGATGAAAATTTATCTGGTTTCGATAGTGAAGAACTAAAATGCTGGCTTGAGTTCACCTATCAATGTAGGCAGATAATATTTTAAGAAGCTCAGCGACTGTTACTTGTAAAAACTTGCATATTCCATATTCAGTACAACGTGTCGAGACTTGCAAAGCGCTGCCGCCGTCCGCAATGCTTGTTCAGACGTGCAAAGGAACGAAGTATGACTTGTGGTGTGTGTGCTTGCAATCTTGCATGAACTTGTTTGATTCTTCACCAATATAAATACGAATGCCACGGATAAACGTTACTCATTTGTTTCCCGAATTTCGAAAAGAAAAGTAAAGTAAAGTGAATCGATGTTAGTGTTTGCCACTGTCGGAAAAGTAAGTACTTACCTGCCTATTTGTTATACATACTTTTATTTTATTTATTATTCATCTATTTATTTTACAATTTATTTTACGCGTAAGTAAACAAAAAATGGACAAATTACAAAAAAATACGTAGGTACAAAAGGTGAGGCTTATTCCTAAAAGAAGTCTCTTCCGACCCACCTGCGATAGGAGATATATTTATGTTGTAATAAGTATATTTGTAATGTTTGCGTGTAGTAGGTACGTATTAAAAATTAAATACTGAACAGAGCCATTATTAGATACTTCCATAAAAGAACAGAAAGCCGAGAAAGGTTGAACTTCTTGTCCCTACTTTATTAGTAATTTTTTTATTACCCAACTGTGTGGTGGTTCACTAATAATTAATAGTATATTAAAGTACAAGTTGCATAAGACATGATTTTTACGCACGAGTTCAAGGTTTAGAAAACGAGCCGTAGGCGAGTTTTCTAATGAACGAGTGCGCAAAAAGGCCTTATGAAACGTGTATTTTATACTATTTTTTCTATTTCGGACATTAAAAGTTCAAAAAGACTTAAAATAAGAGGCATGTTTTATACGAAAATTGTAGAAATTTTCTTTTCTTGAAGTTGGTAGCATTGATGTTTAACTAGAGCATTTTAAATATTTGAAAATCGGCGGTGTTATATGTCATTTTAAGGTTAAAATTTAGATTGATTTATGCAATGACCAACCTCTAAAAACAAAATTTTGCGTGCGAAAAAGTAATACTTTATGCAACCCAAACGGGTGTCGAAAAGTGCACTTTATAGCACCGAAATAGAAAATAGTATATTAAAAAACAAGTTTCATAAGGCACCATTTTGCCGCACGAGATCAGTTTAGACAACGAGCCGCGATAGCGGCGAGTTTTCTAAAGAGCGAGTGCGGCAAAAGGCCTTATGAAACGAGTTTTTTATACTATTTTTTCTATTTAGCGTTTTTTACATTAATATATTGCTTAAATTGGAATTATTTAATTTGAAAGTTCAGAGTTTCATTTTTATATAAAGCATGCAGTTGGTCACATTGATACTTGACATTTTCAAATTTAAATCTTGATGTCGGCGAAGTATATTATATTACATATTATTTATTAATTTTCGTTAACATTACTTGATATTTCATTTAAAAATATAAACTTGAGTGACATAGATATATGTTGTTGTCAATTGAATACAACATAAGTTGTTTGTGTAAAATACGGACATATATCATATCTGTCAAATGTACATAAATTCTTAAAATCAAATGACAGCTATGATATTTATTTCTGTTTCGAACAACGCCAACATTGAAAAATGAAAAAAAGTGTATCGAAATGAAGCTCATTTCGATACTGTTTTGGGTTTCATAATGAGTTCATTTCGAACGCAAAATAGAAAAATATATTTTCATAAATTGTACGTGTCTTTATATACTACATACTCGTAACGTGCATCAAAGTAATAAATAAATAAATAAAATCGCGAAGTTTTGATATCAAAATATTATTTACAAGAATTTTCTATCGAATTTACAGAAATATATTCCTCTTCTTGATGGGTCAACTCTGCCCTACTACAATATATATATATATATATATATATATATATATATATATATATATATATATAAAACTAAGTTCGGAAATAATTAAGTGTTGCTAATCACGTTCATTTTCAAGAAATAGTTTTGGATCAGAAAATGTGAACGCTGAATTTCCATTCTCATTTTCATTGTCATTTCTGTACAACAAGTTGTAGAATTATCAAGTTTTTTCCTTCACTACAATAATTTAAAGGATGTCAACGCTAAATTGCAATTCTCATTTTCATCGCAAGTATTGTTTGACTCAGGAAAATATAGTTATTGTATAACTTTTCAAATATTTAACAGTTGTAACAAATTTTTACAATTCTCTGTGGAAAAAGAAAAAACAACAACTCTTTTTTACGCTTCAGTAATTTGCGATAATAACAACTCGATCGTTTTAAATTGGTATAGAAAAGCAATTGTCTAATAAATTACATTGTAATGCTATTAGGTAGTATGAATAAACGAAAAAAATATTACAAGCAGCCTGAAGAAATATAACAATATTTAACATATCATCTGTTTATTATCTAATTCCTATTTATTTGCAAACCATTGTATTCAATTTACATTCCTTGCCATATTCAATTTATCAAAATGTTTATGTACAATCTTACTTAAAATGATTATACCTATATTAAGTGAAATAACAATATATATATATATATATATATATATATATATATATATATATATATATATATATATATATATAATTAGTATTGTCTACTTTGTTTAATATACTAGTGCTTCTAAAGTTTTAAAAATTAGATGAATTTAATTAATCTAAATGTATTTGTTTACCGTAAATATTAAGTTTAATATTTTTTTAGTTAATGATTTTTTTTCCTATTTATTTTAATATTCCTATTATTTAAACAAAAATAATTCGAAAATACAATCTTTTCCATGTGAATAATTGGTAAAATATGTATGTAGATGTATTTTTTTTTCGAATATATAAATATCATATTTATTAGCATTTCTCACGTAATCTATTTGTGATATATTAATGTGAAAATATGGAGGATTATAACGGGTGTTCAGAAACATTCGAAGTCAAAGTAGTCCTTGAAAATATGAAGTCATGTCTGAGATAGATTGATTTTTGACAGACAACAGTTGACATTTAATAATTATTACAAATCAGATACTTTTTTGTTCAGGGCCCACTTGACTTCGAATGTTTCTGAACACCCGTTACAAATGGTAAATTGTTTCCTATATTATTATGAGAAACACTTCATCCAGTAAATACTTTCTAAATGGAGGTTTTTAAATATACATTTATGCAAGAGCGTGTATGTATGTATATATGATCTTGAAAACTAAATTGGTCTAATTCTAATTATTTTTCTTAAATAAAAGCTGACCGAAATGACGTGATTAATAGATTTCTTTACTATCAACATCTATCACGAAATACTTACACTAATTAAATGTGGATCTTGGAATAAATTACCTATATTAACTCCACAATAAATGAAATTTATTATATAGGTTCGGTACCACCAACAACAGATTGAATCAAGTGGATTAAATTATGTTTATTTTTAGATATGTTGTATATCGTTTTGTCATTTACATTAAAATGTGTCATAAATTAACAAAACGGCGATCGCTTATAAGAAAACCCTGTCATTTTAAAGAGAAACCTTGAAACGACAATCAATTGTGATTGCGTTATTATAAAATCCACAAAATTAAAATACGTTTCATATACAGGATAGCAGAAACCAAACTGTTTATGCATGACATGATTAACTATAATAAAAAAGTAATTTATGTTAAATATTACAACCATTATATGTTTTCGACTATTCCTTAGTACTTTTTGAATCCACTTCGAAAAGTTACTGCAAAAATTCAAATAGAAGTTAATTGCAAGTTAAATGGTATCACATCTTATCAGATATAAATCTTCTCTAGATTAAATGGTTAACGGGCTTAATTAAAATCAAATAAGTTACTGTGTTTGTTTGGTTTTAACAACAAAAATACGGGTTCCAACAAATGACTATTAGTAATTAATGATTAACTTTAATTATACTTCTAAAACAATAATCCTAGCAGTATTCTTATTTTGTTTCAATATTGAACGTTAGACTTTATTGATTAAATGTTTCGCCACGTATTCTCTGCTGTGGTTAACGAGATTCTTTTCTGTTTTACTTTTATCTACGACTGTTCACAATTCATTGTCTATACGTATTACATAGATTTCGGAACGTATCTCATTTAAGTAACATCGCACCGACGCCAACGGCTCGTCCTCGCGCGTGTATATATTCTGTCAATCGCCACCAGACAACATTGAGCGTACTTCGCTCGTTTAAAGTAATAAATTATAATTATTACTGTTAGAAACTGAAGCGCGCGGAAATTTATATAAATAAATAATAAGGTATAAATTTATGAAAACTCGTGGAGCACTTACGTCTTTCGTGAACTCACAAACTGTAAAAACGGTAAAATCGCTTAAATATTTGTAATATCAGATGTGTTTCCACAGTAATTTCCGCAAGTGGAGTGCGTTGCGGAGAAAAAATGTGCTTAAATGCAGAAAACGAGCGTTCTACTTTACTGATGTTATATTTGCATAATTAAAATAATCTTTAAAACAACTTAACGGTTCTGTTGACGCGCCTTCACGAGTTTTTCTTCTTGTGGCAAAATCTGAATCTTTCTCTAAAACACTTTCAAATCTTTCTAGAATAAACATTTTTTGTGTCTTCTACAGCGCATAGCTGTACGTAAACATGTTGCACTATTTGCAGAGACTCCACTAACGAAACCGAAGGATTTTCTAATTTTTTTATTGGCTCTACTAGTCCAACGTAATTGTTCTGAATAGTTTTTAAATCTGTTTTAACCTGAATATCTTAAAATTTTGACTGGTATTCCTTAATAGCCGCAGCTTTTTTGGAAGCGAATTTAAAAACAACGTTCTTAATACGAACAAAATATTTATGGTAGTAAAACACTGCCTGTAACCATGTTCCCCAACGTGTAAGAATCGGGCGTGGTGGTTCAGGAATATCGGAACACAGTCTGAGAAATTAACGAACACGTTTTGGGGATTTGCAAAACATAGCCTTTGTACTTGCAATTAATGCATCTACATCTGGATAACATCTACGAATAGTTTCTACCATCAGATGTAAAGTATGGATTTGCACGTAATATGTAACAAGTTAGCAAAATCTGTTTTTAAATACCGGCCTACAGAGAGCATGTTTGCGCACCATCACTCAAACATTAACACTTGATTTGTTGTAAGTTCAATTCGTCATTTTGAAATATACAAACGTCCATTTATTTAGACTGTAATTTGTTAATAACATACCCACTATCCATTAGCTTTGTATATCAACTCTCGCTCACCCGTAGTTACCAAAATATATTTTATTATAGTTAAGGAGTAATTTTATATTCACTGTATTTATTTATTTGCTTGATTGTTTATTCGATTCCTTTTCTCTTTCGTAGTTCGTTGTGGCTTCTGTTTTTTACTTATTTCTCTGCAATTACCCTATTTTTTGCTTAGGACAGCGGTTCATTATTCTAAGGCACTTATCCTGTAAATCTTCCCTATTTTATAGTTAAAATATGTGCAAATATTTTCCTTGTATCGGCCAATAAACTGCTAATGTTATTATTGGGTATTATATGCTATTATTAGAGACCGGACACATCGGGCTGAAATGACGTCATTCGACGAACGATATAAATAGTCTACAACACCTGTAAATACATCACGCAGTTATTGAATAGCAGTATTCATTCGGTTAACCGCACACAAAAAAATATGTGCAGTTAACCGGATGAATAGTGCTATTCAACAACTGCGTGATGTACTTACAGATGTTGTAGACTATTTATATTGTCCGTCGTAATTACGTCCATTTCAGCCCGATGTGTCCGGCCTCTAGTTATTATGCGTGATGGTGTATTTAGTATTCATACTCAAATTACAAACGTAATAATTTAGTGATAATAGTAATAGTTCACTGGAACAGATTAGGGTTATCTGTTGTGCTTTGAGTCTTGTAACCTGGCCAAACTCCTTGCCTATTATTACTTGAATTACTTTGAGGTACTTTTTTTCTTCAACCCGAGTCGGGCTGGGAAAGAAACATCATGAATGCTTTTTTGCCCGCATAATCACATTCATAGTGACTTACTCACTAAACTAAAGCCACATTTTAAGTATGATGTAAACCTTTTAAATAAACGTGTTTATATTTTTGCTATTTGTAAATCATTTGTTATTATTTTATTAAACAGTAATATACATGATTTTATTCTTGTAGTTTTTTATAGTTAATAATAACAGAAAATAGTAAATAGTAAAATAAAGCAAGTTTATATATAGAAATATGTACCTGTTATTACTAAACAAGGAAATTAAATCAATTAATCATTTTATCAAATGCTTTACTATTGATTTTTCCTTTAACACAGTAAAATAAATTATTGTCATTTCTAGTGGCAAAGTTTCCGGAAATCGAAACGAAAAAATAATAATGATATAATAATTATCACTCCTGTAGTTAATGCATTCTATTTAACCTTGAGACGTTAATACTTGTAGCACATACATATTTATACATATATACCACCATACATCCATCAAAACTTAAATACATACGTATGTGTGTGTAAATATACGCCTTTTCATTTCCACGTCTTTGGAAAAATTTTGATTAAATTTTCTGGCTATTTCATGTTGAGGCAATCCCTAGAATATACAAAAACAGTGGACAGGTCAAGGTGTAATTTATCTTCACAAATAATAGTGAGTAACAAAGCAAGTTTGGACCTTGTTGAATTCTCCGTTCTATATTTAGAACGTTGCCTGGACAGGTTTTTAGTGCTGCCGTGCAATTATGTGTATTTATAAGTAATTACTACATCTCGCTTTTACTATAGGTACATATATTTTTCTGTTTTAATGAACATAGTTTGATGAACTCTGTTAGAAGTAAATAAAAATAGTCTATTTATATGTGATTTGTATAAGGAACATATGTATATATTTAAAATATTAATTCTAACCGATGCAAGAACAAAATGTTTAGATGTTAATAGCTTTTATAAAATTACAAAAAAAAGTACAAATAAAGATAATGAATATAATAAGCTTGTCCTCTACTTATGTAATAATTATTTAAGCATGAGTTTGAAATTTTCATAACTAAAAATATCAACTCTGTATACATTTGTTGTATTTTATATAAGTTCTATACATTTTACTAAAGTTTGCTTTAAAATATTATTTAACTTGAAGAGGAATTATAGATTTTCGCTTCATTCGAAAAGATACCCCAAAGTTGTGCTGTCCTAAAAATGCATTTTTATTTTTAAAGCTTTTAATTATTTAACAAAATTGAAACATACATGAGTGGGTAAAACCCCACCAGTTTTGTATAATACAAAAGTATTTTTAATAATATAAAATATTATTAACCAGATTTCACACCAGATTTTTAATAATATTTTATATTATTAAAAATACTTCTGTATTATTTTAATTATTAATAGTTCAACTTTGGTACTTTAACTTTTTTGTGTTTAGATTTCATTAAAATTACTCAAGTTAGCCGGTGTTTGAAGTTGGTAATGTTAGTAGTAAATGTTATAATATATGATTTAATTTTTTTTAATGAAATGTGCGTCCCTTTGTTAATAATATTCATGCTATAATAAAGCCAAATATAATTTTCTATGTAGCTTTCTTGTTCCTCTTGGTTTTGTTATTTCGTGCTACCGAAGATGGCAACCTAGTTTCCGGAATATGTATTTAGAGTTTATTAATTATATATTGTGGTTAGGAATTTTTCTTGTTTTTGTCTGTTTCAGATTTCAAGCCACAATCTCCGCCTATTCAAATTAAACTTTTTGCCATCTAACACAAACTTTAATTAGTTTCACGTTGTCATTAATTTGGATCTCGAATATTTGGAGTATGTGTAGAAATTGTAAAAAAAAATATTGCCATATTTATAGGAAAATTCTACAAAACATTTATTTAAGAATTATATTTTTTTAAGATACAAATTTTAAATTTGACGGATTTCAATGGATAGGTCAAAGTTAAACTATTTTAATTATTTCACTGATTGAAACCCTCATTATCGTGAAAAAATTAAAGTTAGCACCGGTGTTAAAAAGTAAAAAAGAAATTTTATTTTATGCATATTTATAAAATTAATTAAGCTAAATAAAATATAAATAATTTAAATATCCTTTTTTATATTTTTCGTGTAAATCGGTTTTCAATTCGGAGCCCAGAGTTGCAAACGTTACAATCATATTATGCAAATTGTGGAAATGGATAATAATCAATTTTATTCAAATTTTTATCTGTTAGCTCTAATGTTGCTATTAACTATGGTAATGTCTAAAACTTGTTCGTTTAATATTTTGATACTGTAATAACTTTCTTATTTTTTTTAATCAATTTTCATTAAAAGTAATGATAATTTAACAATTTAATCAAAAGTAATGACAAAGTAATGTCATTACTTTTTTAGAAATAAATATATTTTTCTTGTGCATGTGTTAAAGGTCATTGAGATAATTTTGAATAACCTCAAGCACAGACCTTGTGTCATTTAAGATTATTCAGGCATTCAAAGATGAAATAGTCATAAAATAATGTTTTTCTTGTTAATCTCAATGAGCGTTTTTATCGTACTATATAGACACCACATGTTTGTCAGGGTTGTAGTATTATCCCTATTCTAAACTAACAAATAGTTTGCATATAGTTGCTGGCCTACCGACTTAATATTCCCTGCACATGACAATTCCTAAAACAGAAGAGGAGACGTACAGCATTTGTATATATCTTCTTCTTTCATCTTTCTTTTATGTACTGCCGCCTGCTATGCCGATTTCGTCAGATACATAGCAGATCACGGTGAACACACACATACTTTTTTTTCAGCTATATCAGGACAAACCACTTAATAAAACATTGTATGGCGAAATGGACGTGATACCATTGACTGGGAAAACAATGAGCCCTTTTCTAGAACGTTGACATTCTGTTAATTTGAGAACATTCTAAAGACACCGACAGTACAGTGCCGCCAAAGCGGGTGTATATATTTAAACTAATGGTTTGTATATGTCAGATCCTTATGGAGTGGAGGGGTTATACGACAAATTTTGAACATACTTTCTGTTAAAAATTCTCTTTAATATTATATTTGTGTTTTTCTTTTAACAATACTTCAGCGCGAAAGTCTTAACAATCAACTTCAATCAAATAGAGAATACTTTGTGTTTTGTTTATAGATAAAACAAAATCTATATAAATAGCAAAAAAAAATGAAAATGTATGAATATGTGTAATACTTACATACAGATTGATATATCAAAGGTTTACTAATATTTTGAATAAAGTTGTTACAAATACATTGAGGATGATTTGAGGGGAGAGTGACTTCAAAAATTGGCAATTACTCCCAAATCTGTCAGATAGATTAAATATGAAACAGCTAACACCAAGATGGGTGCCAAGTTTGCTTACTGTTCAAATGACTGGCTAAATTCCAACGAAATCCAAGAGAATTTTTCATCGTTTTTTTATTTTATTTCAGAGCCAAATTACAGTCAAACACGGATTTCTTCTGGTAAACTTGTTCCGAAAAAGGCAAAAACCGTTTTTTCCGCTAATAAGATTAGCCACGTTTTTTTTTTTGGTATTCCAAAGGTGTAATCTTTATTGACTATATACGGAAGGGAAGTACGATAACTGGCCAGTTAACTGCCATATTTCGATGCCCAACTGAAGAAAAAAAAGGACTGCATTCATCCAAAAAAGATTTATCCATTTCTCCGTTATCCATCAGGATAACGCGCCCTCTCATTCATCCTTTATGGCAACCGCTAAATTAGTCGAATTAGCGGTTGTTGAAAAAATAGCTTGGTGGAAAAGCATTCGAGACAATTGAGCAGTTGATAGCCGCAACAAATGCCTGTTTTGACAAGGTTTCGAAATATTACTTTTTAGACGGTTAATAAAATTTGAAACGCTAAGAGTATAGAATTGAATGGGATTTATGTTGACAAATAGAATATATTTTTTACCCTCAAATAAGTATTTTATTGAAAAGTCACTAATCACTCTCGTAAGCTAATTTCTCTAAACCTCTAAGTTATACATAATTCTGATAAGAAATTAGAGAAATATGGATGTCACGGATAAATTACTAGTTTCATCTAAAGAATTTTGGAAAAGAGCTTCTTTCATTCAGTCAATATTTTATTTTCATAAATGAATATTATTACCGTCACGTTTAAAATGTATCTTGTGATTAATCGCATTGCTTTATCTCCGCTAAATACATGTACGCAAGAATAGGAAAAATCTTTGCATTTGAGAACAAAATTACAGGTTTTGTACCAGAATATCATGGTCTGCTAAAGAAACTCAGTGAAAATAGAACAGCGTTTGTGTGTATGAATGTCAAAAAAGTAATAAAACATCTGAATGTATGCAATGCGGGAAAAGTTACTGCGGTAAAAATTCCCACAAGAAAACAATTACTGCTTGCCTTAGACACTGCAGATCCAATGACAATAATTTCACTTGAAGATGATAAAATTGTTAATGTAAATTTACACAATGTGCTACTACATTCGATATTTCAATGTGATACACCACTGAAAAATATTTCTTTATTATATTTATATTTTTTATGAATATGATATACAATAGCTTACCCATCAGTTTTCTTATTTTTACGATAAAAAAATGTAAAACTATTCACTGTCTCAACAAAATTCAATTAATGAACTTGTACAAACACCTAAGAATTTGTTTTTTTAGAATGTCATAACGAAGTTTTTTTTTTATCAAAGGTAAACATTCTTAATTCCCACCTCTCAAAATGACTATACTCTATTTTTAAAGTAGAGAGACGAATTTCTGAACAGACCACTTTGACAGTGAAATCTCATTGGTTGAAAGCAAGGCCAAATTGCTTTCAACCAATGAGATTTCACTGTCAAAGTGGTCTGTTCAGAAATTCGTCTCTCTACTTTAAAAATAGAGTATAGTTTGACATTAGTTTAAGAAATCGCCATTCATGTGCAAGATCATGTTATGATCAAAGCAAGTCTGTATTGTGTCTTTATGCCAAGTACGTGTGTACCATACATTGTGTTTGAATAACAAGTGCAATCAAAAACTTTCAAATTTTCATTAGATATCGGGAAGAAAGCTTCACGGAACAACTCTTGGATATCGAGAACTTTTCAGGGAACCGCCCTATGTAATAAATGTAAATATGTAATTAGTCCCATTACACATGACTTCAGATATCTCTCTACTGAAGGCAGCATTTTTTAACTGTATCGTGATTGAAAAGATACGGTCCTGTAGTGATATTAGATCACATGCGAATAGTTTCTGTTAATAAAGTTAATTTTCGCGACAAAAACAAATAAATAAATGTAAATATTTGTAAAAATCAGTGCCTAAAAAACCCAGTCAATAAGTGCAAATTTAAGGTTTTTAAGTAAGTCTCACGTCATAATATGAAATAAAAGAAGTTAAAATCAAACAAAAAAGCAACAGCTGGTGATAAAAGAAGATTCAATGTAAAGGTGTATGACATGAGACAGGACAGGACTAAGGCGCCGGTCTATGAATAGTATTTAATTTATGAATATAATGTTTTTTTCTTACCGAAAGTGAGTGAAACTAAATAAAGAATATATAATTACTAAATTAATCGTTTTATTCAAAAATAAGATAGGAATTTAGATTAATTTAGAGAAAATTAAGATACATAAAATTGGAGGAAGAGATAAACCGTTAGAGTATTAAAGAGGTGTGTACTGCCAGATTACTATTCTAGAGCTCGAAAAAGGAGACTATCCTTCCGACGAGACGACTGGGGGAAAATTCTCTATCGTTTTGAGCAAAAGTTTTCATTAGTTTATAAAGTATGATCTCTGTTAATACTAACATGGAAGAACTGGGAAGGATGTTGCAAGATATAACGGACAAATTGCAAAATATGGAAGAAAGAGACAAAAGAGTCAAGGACAAACTGGATGAGACGACTAAGGAGATAAAGAGTATTAAGGCAGAAAATCAATATCTCAAGCAGGAATGTATATATTTGAAAAAGGAACTCAAAATCCAAGAAGAGAAAATTGAAGATCTGGAAAGAGAGATCAGGAAAGAGAATGTGGTATTCTTTGGAGTGGCGGAATCAGACGAAGAAAATGTGCTGGATATGAATCGGAAAATAAAAGAAGTAATTAATAAGTTAGAAACACCTTTCGACGAAACAAAAGAAATTACCGATATAAGAAGAATAGGAAGGCCGAATAAATCAAACAGCAGACCACTGTTGATGGAAGTAAAGGACTACAACAAAAAGAGGGAAATAATAAAAGCTGCCCCAAAGCTAAAGAAAAGAAACATCTTTATTAGTGAGGACTTTCCAAAAGGCATTCAGGAACAACGAAAAATTCTAAGAATACATTTAAATTATGCAAAAAAGAAGGCCATACGGCTAAATTATTATACAACAAATTGATTATTAATGGAAACATGCATACAGTAGAAACGCTGGGATATAAAAGAGAGAAAGGGGAAAATATGGAAAACACTACCCAAGTCCAAGCATTAAATCAATGAGGGAGCTAATATAGCGAAAGGTCTTCTGAAGGGGAAACTGAGGAAACGGAAAATACAAATAGAACCCACAAAGTCCCAAGATACATTACGACCATTCCAAAAAACTTATAAGTATAAATAGTAACGACATGAAGGGCGATGGCGATATAACACTGCAAGGGTAAAGGAAAATGAGAAAAATAAGGTAAAAGGAATGCATGAGACTGGACAATACGCTGACAACGTGGCAATGAAAGAAAGGGTACGCACAGAACAAAATAAAAGGAACAGGAATAAAAATACAAAGCGGAATAAAGCTAGGATCGGAACATGGAATGTAAAAACAATGCTGCAAGCAGGAAAAATGGAGGAAATAGCGAAGTAAATGATGAGATACAACATTGGAATACTAGCACTACAAGAAATAAGATGGAAAGGACAAGGAAGAATTGATAAAGAGAAATAAACGATGTTTTATGGAGGGGAGGATAAACAAGGCAGTAGTGGAATTGGCTTTATGGAGATAAAATATTTAGGGACCATATTATGGAGTTCCAAAGAATAAATGGAAGAATATCCTACCTAAGAATAAGGAATAACGTAGCGAACATAACAATTGTCAACATCTATGCACCAACGGAAGATGGTAGTCCAGAAGAAAAAGAAATATTTTACGAGCAATTAGAAATGACATGTGAACAAATACCTAAACACGATACATTAATGGTAATAGGAGACTTCAATGCGAAGATAGGCAAAGAAGAGTACTTGAGCAGTGTAGCCGGACGAGAAACGATACACGATCTAACGAATTAAAATGGAAGCCGATGCTGTACTTGGCGGCAAGAATGGATATGTATATAATGAGCACAAGATCCAAACACACAAAATAACTTGGATATTCCCTGGACAAACAACTGGTAACCAAATAGACCATGTTTTAATTAGTAAAAAACGACATAAAACGATACAAGATGTACGATCTTATAGAGGTGCAAATGCCGACACAGATCACTATCTAGTAATTGCAAAAATAAACTTAAGAATAATTAGAAATGACAGAAAGAAAGCAAGGAGGAAAAAATGGAATATGGAAAGCCTGGATGTAAAAGAAGTGAGGGAGAGATATGAGAGGGAAATGGAAGTGCAACTAGTGGAAAGGTATGAAAATGAAGGATATTGAAGCGGAATGGAGCAAAATAAAACACAGTATCACAACAGCAGCAGAGAAAGTATTAGGAAGGAAACAAGCGGAGAAAAGGAATGGATGGTTTGATATTGAATGTGAAAGAGCAATGAAGAGGAAGAAAGAAATAAGACTAAAATGTTAAATATAGGAGCGAAAGAAGACTATGATGAATATAGTAAAAAGAGAAGAGAAGGTACGAAACTGGTAAGGCGGAAGAAAATACAATGGATTGACGAAATGATGGATGATATTGAGAATGATAACAATAACAATAACAAGTTATATCGACAAGTAAGAAAAGAAAACACGAGAAATCTGACTGCGAATATCGATAGTGAAGAATGGGAGAAATACTTTAAAGGGCTACTAAATAAACAAGTAGTTACAGCAAGATGAATATAGCGATTCCTTTGGAATAGAAGAATATGAGGACCAAATGATACCCAATGAGGAAGAATGTTATGAGATGATTGGAAAAATTAAGCAAAGAAAATCCCCTGGCCTAGACGAAATATGCAGTTAGTTGATAAAACACGGAGGAGATGAGCTTAAACAACAAATATATAAATTAATTCTACAGATATGGAAAGAGGAAGCGATGCCTAATGAATGGAGTTGTGCATTAATAATTCCAGTGTACAAAAAAGGAAATCCAATGCTATGTGAAAACTATAGAGGAATATCACTTTTGAGTGTATGTTACAAGTTAGTGACATCCTTAATATATGAAAAAGTGCAAAATCAGACAGAGGACATCATTGGAGAATATCAGCTGGGATTTAGACCGAGAACATCAACTATCGATGCTATATATATATTAAACAAAATTATAGAGAAATGCTATGAACAAAACATCGAACTTCGAATATTATTCATTGATTTTAAGCAAGCATTTGACAGCCTGAGACGTGATGCGATCTTCAAAGATGCAGAAAATTTCGGAATACCTAGCAAGTTGATAACACTAATGAAAATGACGATGAAACAATCCAGACCAGCAGTTTTGCTGCAGGACGATATATCAAAAGAATTTGAATTTAATTTGGGGGTACGGCAGGGAGATGGATTATCTGCGTCAATATTCAATATAACTGTAGAAGGAATTATAAGAGATTGTGGTTTTAAAGGGACGATTATTGAAAAATCAATTCAACTCATTGCGTATGCAGATGATATAACATTAATAGTATGATTTCCAAATAGTCTAAAGAGAAAACAAAGTATATGAGAATCGCAAGACAAGAAAACATTGAGGAAAGCAAAGAAGTAGCGATGGGAAATTACGATTTTGAGAAAGTGGATATATTTAAGTACCCAGGATCAAAGATAAGTAGTAAGAATCAGAAAACAGACGAGGTGGAACATCGAATTCAAGCAGGGAACAGAGCATATTATAGATACAAGAAATATATGAAAATAAGAAAATCAGCATTAACAGAAAAATAAGAATATATAAAGCTGCCATTACACCGGTAGTGACATATGCTGGAGAAACAATGAGATTAACACAGAAAGATGAAGAAGCTCTAAGAACATTTGAAAGAAAAATAATCAGAAGAATTGATGGACCAATGAAAGAAGATGATAGTTATAGAATCCTTATGAATCATGAGATCGAAGAGTTATTGGAGAGAGAAAACATAGTAAGAGCTATTAAATCGATGACAATAAGGTGGTATGGGCATGTCAACAGAAGAGAAGAAGAGTCAACGCTGAGACGAATTACAAGATGGAAGCCATATTGAGCACGAACAAGAGGTATACCAAAAATTTGATGGGAGGACCAAGTAGTCATACTAGTCATCAAAGACCTGGGGACCGTAGCAGGGAGAGCATTAATGTTAAATAGAGAAGATTGGCGAAAAGTTGTGAAGAAGGCAAGAACATATCTATAGACCACAGAAAATGGAGTGACTCACCACAAAACGAGTCTTACGAGCTCAAAGAGCGGCTGCAATTCCAGACTGGAGTGTATAGTCTTATATATATATATATAAGGTAAACTTAATAAGTCGGCTATTAAAGGTCTGGTTTACTTCAAAGTATATATATTTAAAACAACCCTACATGTTTCGGCAATGATGCCTTTGTCAAGGGAATAAAAAATATTAAATTTTATATTTTTTATTCCCTTGACAAAGGCATCATTGCCGAAACATGTAGGGTTGTTTTAAATATATATACTTTGAAGTAAACCAGACCTTTAATCGCCGACTTATTAAGTTTACCTTATCATACCAAGGTCACGAAAATATTATATATATATATATATATATTTCGTCGAATGTTTTCGCGGTCGTTTGTTGAAGCGTTGTTCTTCGGGATATTTCGCCGCGTTTGACATCACTTTCACCTTTTTCTAGAGGATCTTCTCGTTGCAATGGTAACTTCAAGAGTGCGTTGATTTCCTGTGCCGCTCGTATTATATGGTCCCGTCGTAGTGGGGACGCGTGTCTGACTCCTCGTGATTGGTCCGTCGGTTGTTCTGTCGCTTTCGACTATTGGTCGATCGGTTTGCGTTCGGTCCGAGTTAGTATGACTGGGCTGTGGCAAGTTGTTCTCATTACGTCGCTTGTGTGTAATCTGCCTGTTGAGCAAGGCCGACTTCCATGTGTCAGGCAAACGCTGTCCGTCGTCACGTTTGTTCATACAGTTTTGCCGTTTCTCAATTTCTATTGCTTCTCTTATAATCCTGTACGTTAACCTCGTACCGCGTGCTATAGTTTTTGTACCGTCAAAATCGATTGTGTGTCCTGTATGTGACAATATCTGCAGCAGACAATATCGACTGCAGAAAAACAAAGATATTGTCATAATGCCGGCTGACAAGGGAAACGCCACAGTAATAATGGAAAAGAGCGACTATGACCGAAAAATACGAACACTTCTAGAAGACTCGATGTATAAACCGACACATAACGACCCGACCACATACTTAGAAAAGACGACAAAAAGCAAGATCAAGAACGCACCTCTCGAAGAAGGTATTAAGAAACGACTGATTCCTAGAGAGAAATCGTCAAGATGTCCGAAATTCTACGGCCTACCAAAAATACACAAGCCGGATGTGCCGCTGAGAGCGATAGTAAGTTCCGTTAGCTCACCGACTCAAGCGCTTTCGCGCTTCTTAGCACAAAAACTACAACCCCTTGCCGAAGAAATACCATCATATGTTAAAAACTCGACTCACCTAACTGAAATACTCAAGGATATCACCATGGATCAAGACGACATGTTGGTGAGCTTCGATGTAGTTTCGCTCTTCACACAGATCCCCATTAATGAGGTAATAGATTTACTAATAAAGAAACACCAACTCTCCGACTACGACATAGATCTAACGAAACACTGCCTGTCAAACACGTATTTTATATACAACGGACAATTTTTTAAGCAAACCGATGGAGCGCCGATGGGATCACCGCTGTCACCTATACTGGCAAATTTGTTTATGGCAGACTTCGAACAAAGAGCACTGGAAAACGCTACAGACAAACCAAAACTCTGGCTGCGATACGTAGACGACACCCTGGTGATTTGGCCGCATGGAAGAGAGAAACTAAGCGAGTTTTTACAACATCTGAACACCAGACATCCGAAAATAAAGTTTACTGTCGAAATGGAGGAAAGAAATCGGCTACCGTTCTTAGACTTGATGATAATAAAAAAACCGGATGGCTCGCTAGGATACACAGTGTACAGGAAACCTACACATACGAACAGATATCTCAACGCATCTTCACATCATCACCCAGCACAGTTAAACTCTGTAGTAAAAACATTAATCCACAGATCTCAAACTTTGTCAGACGCAGAACATCGAAACGAAGAAATGGGAACAATAAAAAACATATTACAAGCGAACGGATATTCACAACATACCATTAACAGAGCGACACGAATTAACAAGAATCAACCAAAAAAGAAAGAAAGATCTACACGGGCAGCATTTCTCCCTTACGTGAAAGGTACGACTGAGAAAATAGGTAGAATATTACGCCGACACGACATAGACACCATTTATACGACAGACAGGAAAATAAAAGACATTTTGCCTAATACAAAGGACAAGATAGAACTATAAAACCAAGGGGTCTACGAAATACCGTGCTATGAATGCGATCAAACATACATAGGGCATACTAACCGTAAAACCAGCGTACGGAGGGAAGAACACAGAAATGCGGTAGCTAAAAAAGAATCAACATCATCCCTAGCTAAGCATGTGCTACATACAGGACACACAATCGATTTTGACGGTACAAAAACTATAGCACGCGGTACGAGGTTAACGTACAGGATTATAAGAGAAGCAATAGAAATTGAGAAACGGCAAAACTGTATGAACAAACGTGACCACGGACAGCGTTTGCCTGACACATGGAAGTCGGCCTTGCTCAACAGGCAGATTACACACAAGCGACGTAATGAGAACAACTTGCCACAGCCCAGTCATACTAACTCGGACCGAACGCAAACCGATCGACCAATAGTCGAAAGCGACAGAACAACCGACGGACCAATCACGAGGAGTCAGACACGCGTCCCCACTACGACGGGACCATATAATACGAGCGGCACAGGAAATCAACGCACTCTTGAAGTTACCATTGCAACGAGAAGATCCTCTAGAAAAAGGTGAAAGTGATGTCACCGAAACGTCAGGAAGAAAGTTGTCCTTCTCAGGACGAAATCATCCAAACGCGGCGAAATATCCCGAAGAACAACGCTTCATATATATATATATATATATATATATATATATATATATATATATACATATATCGTGATTTCTAATTAGAACTAATTGCTGGAGGACTTCAATACTGAGGTGAAGGCTTCATTAAAACAAAAACTGTTGAATATTAAAAATGTTTTTAGCGTCTCCTTATAAATCTTGAAAAATTCCATTTTGCCTTTATACAGAATACAGGTTTTTATGAATTCTTATTGTGATGACCTTTTTAGCTCCGCGACCCCCCCAAATAGTAAATGTAAACAAAACTAATACTTCAAGTTCGACCGACAGTGTTATACCGGGTATTACGACACTAATTTATTCCACGTGCATGACTTGCGGGGCCATCGCTTTAACCACTAAGCTATCAAGGGCAGTTATTTCGAATCTTTCTGGGGATGCCTTGAGTTACATCAAGGAAACAGATGATATATATCTTGCCAGTAGTAGGCCGTTGTGCAAATTTGTGGCATTTTTCGTGAAGTAATGTAAATGTAAATATGCTTTCTACATATTACGACGCTAATTTATTCGAATTTTGTATAGAAAAAAATTCGCCCTTAAGTAGAATTCGAACCCACGTGCATACCAATGCTGTGTTCGTAGGATAGTGTTTGTAGTTCTTTTATGATAAAAAATTGGTCTATCACTGATCTATTTCTTCTAAATCCACATTGACAATCGCCTATAATCCTCTCAGAATATTTCTATTTCTTTGCTTGGTATCAGTGTTGCCAAAATTTTCTACGTCGTGTCTAGCAGAGCGATTCCTCTATAGTTTTCACATGCCATCTTGTCACCTTTCTTGTGTATCGGTATAATCACTGCATCTTTCCACCTTCTTGGCATTTGCTGCTGATACCATACCTTTCTTTTTACTTTGTGTACCTCGTCCATTAACTTTTCTCCGCCGTGTTTTGTTAATTCCATCACGATTCCATTTTCCCCTGGGCTTCTTCTGTTTTTCATTCTTGATATTACTTCTTCGAGTTCTTGTCTTGATGAGGCAGGTATATCCTCCTCTTCGTTTTTCTGTATGTGGTTTAGTGTTATTTCTACATCGTCTACCATGCTGTCAAATTTTGGGTTTAGAATTTCCATTGCTTCCCTGTCATCGCCAATCAGCTTTCCATTTTTATCTTTGCAGAAAGGTTCGCGTTTGTCTTTCTCCTCTTGCATTCTTTACTTCTTGATAAAAGTTTTTAACTTATTTTTTTTTTGTATAGTGGTCCTTGTATATTTCGTAGCTTGTTTTCAAGATAGATCCTTTTATTTCTTCTGTAAATACTTTTTCTTATCTTTTGTTATTCTCTATAAGCCTGGAGAAGTTCTTGATTATTTTCTTGTAGCATCCTTTTCTTTGCTTTTTGTGTTTTCTTTCTACTTTCTTTACATTCTTTATTAACTCAGCCTTCTTTTTTTCTGTTTTTCCCTTCCAAATGTTTCTTTGGTAGCATTTTTTTAGGGCAGTGTCTATTTTATTCATATATCTTCCACTGTTTCGTTCCCCGTAATATTTTACAGTTTTTCTTTTATTTTTCCTTAGTATGTTCTTTGCGCCTTCTCTTGTTCCAATGCTGCTACATTATATCCTTTAGTTAGTCTTTGTTTCTTAGTACTGCTACGGTGCTTATACCGCAACTACCAAGAAAAAGAAAAGGTCGCAAAAGAGAAAAAAAAACTCAAGTTTCGAGCGACGTGGATTGTACCACCTACCCGCCCCTGCCAACGTCTAGCGGCCCACCTGGCTACAGAGACAGCTTCAGCTCAGAGGTGGGAAGACCCAAAGGTACTATAAAAAAATAAGGTGGTAAAGGGTGCCACCGAATTTGGTACCGCTAGACTTCACAAATTCGAAAATTACGATGACAAAAATAAATAAGGCGAGTCACGCGGCGGGCAGATGGGCCAACCACGGCGTTCGAAACGATAAAACAAAGAAAAGAAAAGGGCGGATTTCAGCCAAGTGTATCAATCTTTATTTTAATGTTTATGTTAATATATGATAATAGAATGAAATTTGAAAAAAATTAACTCAAGAAGATAGTGTTCAAAATTCGACAGGTATATAATAAAAAGGAATGAAACTAAGTACGTTAATTATAATCAGTCCGGTTTGTGCACAGATAGCTAACCCCCATCAAAATACGTGTTCATCTAGTTCACAATTAATCAATACAAAATTGTAAGCCAGATCTATTGAGCAGACCTGGTATATGTTTAGAGGTTTTTAGTTATTTATATAAATTAAAAGAAATAAACTAGTGCAAACTTACAAAGTTGTCGGAAGATATATTAAGTTAATGTTAGCGGTTTGATATAATTAAGAACAAAATTAATGAATGCTTATAATTGAAATGATTAAAATAAATGAGAAAAATGCAATACTTAAATTATAAATCACAGATTAACAAAAACTAGAGAACAAGTTTTATTTTTAACATGTCTAACTAAGAAACACAAAAAACTTACACACGTTTCCTACATTGAAGAAAACTCAGCAACAAAAAATCTTGCAATATTTCTAAAGCAAAATTGGTTTTGTTTCCGAGAGTAACAGGTGTGCAATTTACATTGTACTCTCTTGAAATAAATTTAAAAAAAGAAACGTATAGCAATCCAAATGAAATAAACTAAATAGGGATGCTATTATATTAATTAAATAAAATTTGATATGATGTTTGAAATAACGCAGTTACCAAGATAAAGAACAAATAAGATTAAATATGTAAAGAGAAGACTGAATCTAAAAATTTCAACACAGTAAACTAAATTGCGTATTATTACTGGCTAAATTAATAAAGAAATAATAAAGTCTTAGCTGTTTGTCCGACTCTGTATGGTAATTAGCGTTGATGCTCTATCGGATCGTCGTGGGTCTTAGTTCGAAGCAGAAGCTCCTTCGGCATGCGGAGTGAACAAGCCCCGTAGATAATTCTTGGACCTGGTGTACGACGTTCACGCCGGCAAAAAAAAATCTGTCATAGAGCTAAGGAGAAAGAAAAACGACTACAAATTAAAGGAAATGAATGGATTTAAAGATTACATACCAGATTAATTCCTGATGATTTTTTATATCGCAACTATAAATATCATTGGGGAGGAATTAAGTCGGCTCTCGATATCGTCATAAAGAAATCCCCTGTTTAGGTAATTGCAACGTACAATTAAAAATTGTGACAACTTAATTATATCCTCGTATAATCGAGAGGGCTGAAAAAGTACGAAATACTTATAAAGAGGTAGTTAAACCCTGAAAACAAGCTGTCACAATGACGATAGATGGCGATCGACCAATGCCGATAGCGGTCTCAGTCTCACTCTCTCTCCGGAAGATATCTCCACTCAATAATCAAGGTGGGAAGAAGAACTAATACGTAATTACTTTTTTGTAGATATATGAAAGCACACGGATGCACTTATAGGTTGGTTCAAAATAAATAGAACGCCTTTTGAAATTGTTGTTTATTCTTAACAGTATATAATCCGATCCCATTTCTGCGGAATATATGATCTGTTCGATTCACTGTTCTTCCGTCAATAAATATCCATGTTCCTTTGTGAATATTTTTATGTTTAAAATACGTGCTTATTATTCTGCATTCTTTCGCTGATGCTAAACCTATCAGCTTGAGCCTGTTATCGTTCGAATACTCGTGTTTACTTAATGTTCCGATGGTTGGTTTATATCTTTCTTCCTTTCCCACTTTCGCGTTAAAATCATCAAGTATAATATTTATTTCATTTTTTGATAGTGAATCATAGAAATCCTCTATTTTTTCGTAATGCACATTAAGAAGGTTGACACATTAATTCTGGCTCTTTATTTGTAAACGGCACATTCTTTCGTTAATTGGTGTAAATTTAGATATCGCACGCTTAAGTGACTTGTCAACAAAGAACCCTGTTCCGAACACTATCTCTATCATCGCCACTGTTAAAAAAAGGTATATGTTTAACTCTGTTGCAGATACCTCTTTTTGTTTTGTCTCCTGCAGTGCCAGTATTTATATCTTATACTTTTTGTACTTCCGCCTCGAAATCCAGCAGTGCTCCTTACATATTTTTAATGTTACGCACTTTTACTCTACTACGTATAGACTCTTAACTCTCTCTTAACTCATCCTAATGTTGACACAAACGACCGCATTATTATGATTGTTATTATTATTATTATTATTATTACTATAAAATTAAGTAATCAGAGTTATAAAACCCATGCACCTGCAGAAATATTCAAACAAGCCGCTATCTCCCAAGATATGTTGAATTGTTATATATATGTGATATATGATATATGAATTATGTTATTTATGTTAGATTAGAGATATTGCTATATAGTTATTATTCTGTTAGTTTTTAATTCAATTCGGTGTCTGCATTTATAAAGAGAACTTATAATCCATTTAAGAGAAGAAAATTTGTCAAATTCCAAATAAAGATTTCTTTAAAAAAAAATCTATTTATTAAGGACCGAATCTAACTGGCGCAGTCCGTAGGATGTACCGTAACGAAATTTAAATCAAATTCTTTGAATTTTGGATCGTTTCAACGATTTGTACGGTAAACCTACAAAGAGTGAACAGTATACGCGAGTGTTGAATCAACTTTTTCAAACTAGTGCTATAGTGTAAACTCCAGCAGACAACCAAATTCAAGCTCTCCAAATCGAGCAGAGGGAATCTTCAAATCGATACCCGAGTTAGAATTAAGAAACAAGAAAACAAGGAAACAAGAAGCACGAAACAAACGAATTCACAAATGTACCCAACCGTATTTTTAATGTAAGTACCTTTACGTATTATTCTCGTTTATGCGAAATCCTTTTGGCAGTGTGTAAATAGATTACCTTAGTATAAGCTTAAGAGAATTCGAATGTGTAGTTCTGAAGACGAATTAGAAAACGAATCAATTAGCTTGTCTAATAGTAATAAAGAATCGAACAAAATTCAAACCGCGAATAATAGTAAAAGTAAAGTAGTATTAAGAGAAAGTAAATTAAAAAACGTAGTAGATTGCGTGAACAATATAAACCCAGCTCAAGAAACTAAAGTTAGTAAAATGACTACCGCTAAGGACATTACTAAAAACCATATAGACATCATACCTATATACGAGGGGGATCCGAATACCTTCTCTATGTACATAGGGGCTTGTGAGTATTTAGCTACAACTTTTGGCAATGTGGATCCACAAGATCCAATTAAGAATTCCTTTTGAGGATATTCCAGTCAAAATTAGTGGGTCGCGCTTTACAGCTTGTAGGTAGTAGAGAAGTAATTAAAACATGGGCAGAATTAAAAAGCTTATTACAAACAAACTTTTGCGATCAACGTTCGGAAAAATGTCTTGTTCAGGATTTAATGCAACTAAAACCTGAAAGGGGAGAAACAGCGTACACTTTCGGTATGCGTTGCAAAAACATCCAAAATTTATTATTAACAAAAATTAAAATGTCAGAACAAGATGCTCAAAGACGGGCAATTAAAATCGAAATTCACAATGATACTGTTCTACAAACATTTTTAAGAGGTATAACACAATATGGAGATATAGGGCACCGTGTTAGATTTAGAAATCCAACTAATATCGAAATAGCCATGAGTTACGTAATAGAGGAAGAAAATTTTAATTATTTTACTAAACAACCAAATACTATTAATAAATCAGAATTTAAACCAATTAGACATCATGCGCCATTACAGTCACATGTAACACAAAATAGACCAATAAATCAATACGTACAACCCTCAACATCATCAATGTATCGTCCATTCGCTCAACAAAATTTTAATCCTCAAGCTACGCCATTTCGACCATTAATGTCTCAATACATTAGTAAACCAAATATGTCGGTACAAAATCGATGGCCGCAACAACAACCAATGTGGAAGCCACCACAAGCGACATGGAAGCCACAGCAGATGATGGCTAAAACACCGTCTTTTAAGTTTGCCAAATCACCAGGCCAACAAGAGCAACGACGACAACCAAGACAAACCCCTATGGAATTAGGTAGTGGTACGATGAGACAAGGAGGATCGCCACAACAGTCATTTCAATTTAGAGCCACAGGAAAACCAAACTGGATTTCCGAAGAACTCTACCACCAGAACGACAACAATGAGGAACACCAGGATACGTTGTACCCAGAATATTATTATACAGAGCAAGAACCGTATGAAGAAAACACATTAGAATACGAAGAGACAGAAGAAACCCAAGAAGAAGATGGAAATTTTTCGTTGTCAGCCTCGACGAACAGTCAGATCTAGCAGAAGAAATCGATAATATAAAATTAAACACAAACACGTCTTCAGTGTTACCATATATAATATTACCAGAAATTAATGCTAAATTTTTAATAGATACAGGATCTACACGATCTATGGTAAGTACCCGTAAAGTAAGCGAATATTTTAGTGATTATGTAGAAAAAGAACCTTTTACAATACAAACCGCACACGCTATTACTAGACACGAAAATGTAATTTATATACCAAGTTTTAAAACGTTTAAGGCACCAGGGGAAATATTAAAATTTCATGTCTTTAATTTTTCGGAAAATTATGACGGTTTAATCGGAGTAAATTTATTAAAACAATTAGGCGCTATAGTTGATGTCCCAGAAGGAATGTTACGTACAAAATTTGGCGATATAAAAATTTGTTGGGAAAATAATAAAATTAAATTAGGGTCTAGAGAACGTCGAATTATAAAATTACCAATTACAAAAAATTATTCTAATATACTAATAAATCACCAAGTAATGGCTCCAGGTGTTGAAATACCATCATCACTGTCAAATGCAAGAGACTTTCACGCCTTAACAGAAGTTGTAAATTTTAATAATCACGCAGTAGAAATTGAAGTAAAAAAGCCGATACCAGTTGAAATTTATAGAGAAAAGTATGAGACCGGGAACCAAGCTAAATATAATGCGAAACAAATCGAATACATGCAGGGAGAAAACGTAGTAGGAAAACTTCGATTACAATATCTTAATGAAGAGGAGGCAAGAAGAATTAAAAATTTGTGTCTAAAATTCAGAGATATCTGCTACGATGAAAGATTACCATTAACTTTCACAAACAGTGTCAAACATACCTTAAATATGAAAAATGAAACACCTGTGTATATAAAACCTTACAGGAAATCACCGCAACAGAAGAACGAAATCAAACAACAAGTAAATAAATTCCTACAACAAAATATTATCCAAGAGAGTATCAGCCCATGGTCAGCACCGGTGAGCATAGTACCGAAAAAGATGGATGCATCAGGTGAAGTGAAATATCGAATGGTGATTGATTATCGACAGCTAAATGATCAGACCATCGACGATAAATATCCTATACCGAATATAGCGGATATACTTGACAAATTAGGCCGTGCGCAATATTTTACGACATTAGATCTTGCATCAGGATACCACCAAATAGAAATGGCACAGAAGGATGTACAAAAAACCGCCTTCTCCACAGAGCAAGGTCATTACGAATTCAAGAGAATGCCATTCGGACTCAAGAATGCACCGGCTACGTTCCAACGAATGATGGACAGTGTTTTAAGAGGCCTGCAAGAAGATATATGTCACGTATATCTAGACGATATAATAGTGTATTCCACAAGTTTACAAGAACACCTGCTAAAACTTGAAAAGGTATTTCGAAGATTGAGGGAAGTAAACTTAAAGATACAATTAGATAAGTGCGAGTTCTTACGACGAGAAGTTGCATATTTAGGACATGTAATTACAGAAAAAGGCGTACAACCAAATCCGCAGAAAATCGATGCAATACGAAGATATCCAATACCAAAAACGATAACCGAAATTAAATCATTTCTAGGACTTTTAGGCTACTATAGGAAATTCATCAAAGACTTCGCAAAGTTAACAAAACCTATGACAAAGTGTCTAAAAAAGGGATCAAAAATTGAAATAAATGAAGAATATAAAAGATGTTTTGAAACATGTCGGAATATATTAATGGATAAGCCAATTTTACAGTACCCTGACTTTGAAAAGCCGTTTGTAGTTACCACTGACGCATCGAACGTCGCTGTAGGGGCAGTTTTGTCGCAAGGACAAATTGGAAGAGATAAACCCGTATGTTATGCTTCTCGGACACTAACCGAAACAGAAAAGAAGTATTCTACTATCGAAAAAGAACTTCTAGCCATCGTATGGGCTACAAAATACTTTCGACCATATCTGTACGGTAGAAAATTTATCGTATATACGGATCATCGTCCTTTAGTATGGTTAAATTCACTTAAGGAACCTAATTCTAAATTAGCGAGATGGAAAATCAAACTCGAAGAAAGAATTTAACTTTGACATTGTGTACAAAAAAGGCAAATACAATACCAATGTCGACGCATTATCACGAATAAAATTGAACGCACTAGAAACCGACTCAATGGCAAACAACGTGGATGATAGCTCAGAGCAATTGATAAAAGAAATTGACGAGTACCTAGAGGGAATACCAATGCAACCTATAATGCAACAAGACCTAGACGATATAATAGGTTACGGAGAAGATACGGATACCGCATCAGAACAAGGAAGTAGTGAAGGAACGGACACTGCAACAGAACAGGAAAACGAAAACTTAGTAGAAACGGAACATTCTAACGTAAATAAGGAACCAAAGGTATCAATACCAACAATGGATGAGGCAATAGACATTAAAAACCCGCAGTATCACATTAAATATACTTACCTCGACGAGGTAAACGTTGAATTCAACCAAGACCAGGGAAAGAAGATTTATAAGGTACAAATACCAAAAGAAAATAACGAAAGAAGAATATTTGAATTCATGAGAGATTATATGGACCAAGGTAAACATTACTTGTATTTCGAGAAAGAGAAACTTTATAAAGAATTTTGTAAAGTATACATTGACAATTTCAATGATAAGGGACCGAAATTATATAGATGTTTATTAAAATTACAAGTAATTAACAACGAAGAACAACAAAAAGAAGCAATTAAGAACTATCATGAAGGAAAAACTAACCACCGAGGTGTATACGAAACATTAAAACAATTACAGAGAAAATATTACTGGAAGAATATGAAAGATACAATTTCGGCATATATAAGGAGATGTGAAGAATGTAATAGAAACAAATACGACCGACACGCACCACACCCAGAATTAAACATCACCGAAAAAATCGATCAACCATTTCAAAAAATACATGTAGATACGTTTGTTATTGAAAGCAAAATTTATTTAACATGCATCGACGCATTTACCAAATTAGCGCAAGCCATATTAATAAACAGCAAAAACGCAGTAGAACTAGTGGATTCATTAATAACCTACTTTTCATTATATGGTGTACCGGAGGAAATTGTGATGGACGGAGGAACCGAATTTACCAACGACTTAGTAAAAGAACTCTTAGAAAAACACAAAGTAAAAACACATATCACCACCCCATACAACCCAAATTCAAATAGTAACGTAGAACGTTTACATTCCACCATTATCGAACACATGAGGATATTACGAGAGAAGAACAAAGAGGAAAGTACAGAGAAACTAATGAAATTATCAATAATCGGTTATAATAGTACAATACATACAACAACAGGACTAACACCATTAGAGGTAACATTCGGACACACTAAAACTCACGACCCGTTTGATATATATTACAATAAAACATTTTATAATAACTATCTCACGAAACACGCAAATAGAATG
Organism: Melolontha melolontha; assembly: GCA_935421215.2. Lineage (NCBI taxonomy): Eukaryota > Metazoa > Arthropoda > Insecta > Coleoptera > Scarabaeidae > Melolontha > Melolontha melolontha. The sequence goes on from OW285235.1 coordinate 140,288,326, forward strand.
AAATTGTTATATGAAAATTTAGGAGAAAAGGTACAAAAACAAAAGACAAAAACCATCGAGAAACGAAATGATAAACTTAAAACAAAACCTTTACAAGCAGGACAGGAGGTATATGTTAAACGACCAAAGGGTTATAAAAGTAAAACCGTTTCAGGATATACGGGACCATACGAGGTAATTAAAATATGTAAAAACGGAACGGCGCTGATTAGGGATAAAAAGAATAAAGAACGAAGAGTCCATGTAAGAAATTTAAAATATGGAATTGTTCCAGATTCCTCATCGGAACCACCGAACTTGCCGGAGACGTCAACATAAGAGAAATACAAACAGCCACGAGATTATTACCGGTGAGACTAGGAACAGCATGGAATACGGAAACGTACTGGCAATACATTAATATTCACCACATAGATACACTAATATTAGAAGTTAAGGAATTAGAATTAAAATGTATGAATTGGATAAACTTAACGCAAAATGCAGTCGCACAGACCGAAAGTTATACGTTTGAATTAGAAAATTATCATAAAATATTAAGGTATAATTTAGATATAATGAATAATAATATTATGCAACTAAGTCCAAAAGACAGAGTAAAAAGGGGCGCTATAAACATCGCAGGTAGTACATATTATTAAAGCAATAACGGGCAATTTAGATCAGGAAGACGCTGAACGGTATGATCAAATTATTAGTAATATAGCGAAATCACAAAATAAGTTGAAAGATATCATAGACAACCAAATCACCTTAAGTATAGATACTATAAAAACATATTATAAGACAGTCAATACCGCGTTAAGGATACATATTTATGCAATTTACAACCAAATGGTATTTCTAGCAGAAACAGTAAATAACATATTTAATAATTAATTAATAACAGCTTTAACGTTTGCTAAATTAGAAACATATCACCCATCAATGATCCAACCCGATGATTTATTAAAGGAAATAATCAAAGTCGACAAGCAAATTGATTCCGTGAAGTTACCTCTAGAACCAATAATCAACGAATTATATTATTTAAGCAAAATAATAAAAGTAAAAGCTTATATTAAAGATAAAACTATTGTATTCATAATCCTTGTACCGCTAGTAGAAATAGAACCCTATAATTATTACCATTTAAAATCATTACCTATTCAAATAAACGAAACTCAATTCAAGTCCTTACAACCTACTTTAAAATACCTAGCGATAAATGAGAATAATTACATGCATTCAAATAGTATTTGTAATAAACTAAAAACGGAAGAGTATATTTGTGACCTGGAGGAGACCCACACCTTGATGAAGAAGTCACCATGCGAAGTCCAACTGCTGGCGTATTCGAACAATTACACTAATTGCATTTATACACTGGAAAACATACCTACAACAAGTAAAAGTTCTTTCTTTGGAGACTGTTTAAGTAAAAACTTAAAAAAGGGGTTATATACCTTTTTTTTAAACAAGTAAAAGTGTTTAGAGTGTTAAGCAATCAATGGATAATAATACTTACATTAATAATTTGTGCCATTGGAACATACTTGCTAACCAAATACATATTGATGAAGAAAAGAATAACAGAAAGATAAGTGAAAAGAGGAATAACTAAGAGAAAAGTGAGGAAAAATATAATTGAAAAAGTTGAAGAAAGAAAGCATCCCTTAGAGATGATCCTCCAAGACGATGCTTCCCTCTAGGCCCGGAGGAGTTATAAAACCCATGCACCTGCAGAAATATTCAAACAAGCCGCTATCTCCCAAGATATGTTGAATTGTTATATATATGTGATATATGATATATGAATTATGTTATTTATGTTAGATTAGAGATATTGCTATATAGTTATTATTCTGTTAGTTTTTAATTCAATTCGGTGTCTGCATTTATAAAGAGAACTTATAATCCATTTAAGAGAAGAAAATTTGTCAAATTCCAAATAAAGATTTCTTTTAAAAAAAATCTATTTATTAAGGACCGAATCTAACTTCAGTATCGAGTAGATTATATAAAGGTATTTACAAAACATAATATTGTTATTGTTAAAAGAGGCAACTGAGTTGAAAATTCAACTTTAAAACGAATAATTAACTCTAAAAATTTTTATGCTGTTTTTCACGGATAAAGAATTATTATGAAAATTTATATATGTGTTTTCAACATCTATTCGATAATACGATAAAACTTATTAAATACAACATTAAAACTGAAGCTAATAAAACAGTCAGAAATCATTAACGAATACCATTCAACTAACCACAAATCTTTGAAACTTAACGATCAATAGAAACTAACTGATATGAAAACAAAAGTTAATAAAATCATAAATTATTGTGAAACCTATCTATTAGGTAAGTACGAAAGTAATTATTATGAAATCCCTTTTTCCGCTCTCTCGTAACAAAGAAGCCATTTGAGGTTATATAAATACACTCAAAAACATATCATGTGAAAAACACAACAGGAATGTATATACTAAATAAATTATATTATTTCTTCGTCAAGGATATGTGAAAAATATCACCATGAAGCAAAAGCATTTAATAGTTATAATTATCTATTTTATATAAAATCATAAAAAGAATTTATAAAACTATTACAAACTTTTCAAAATTAATCTTTATTTTACTTCAAATTCACTACATGAACGTGTTGATTCAACCTTACTGAAAAAATTAAGAATTGAAAAATATAACACAATACTACCTGTATTCTCATAGCCAACCTTTTTCGGTACTATACTGTCCTAGACTTAGGGGCGCACACGAATTGTGGTCCAAGTACGGACAGGTAAAAAGGTCGTTAAAGGGTTTATTAATCTTCTCCCAAACTACGGTCAAGCCCAATTTAAGTAGGTAAATACGCAAGTAAAGGAAATTCCCGGGTTGATATATCTAATTAGCTAACGTAATAATAATTGTATTAGTATTACTTTCTGTATTATGTAAAGGTAAAATGTTGACATTGAGTGGGGAGTAGCATAGGAATCTGGCTAAATAAAGCAAGTTTATACGCATTTCATCTTTAGTTTAAAATATTTTTAGTTATATTAAACATGGATATTATCAAAATGTTTAGTGAACGGGGTCACCTTTAATAATTTTGAAAAATTATAAGTATCGGGGTTTTCGTGAATGGTGAAGTGGTGTGGTGTTGCACTAATAAAAATGTTGTGCAAAAGTGTACACTCTAGGGGATGATTCAACATTTTCAAGAAAAAGAGGTGTACACATACATGAAGCAACAAACGAAAGAATTATCAATTGACAGAAAATTAACAATTCTATAAAACGTAAAGCGGTAGATCAACTTTGTGAAAAATCTTCCAAATTAATACATGCGGAAAATAGTACTGCTTTAAAAACAATTTCTACAGAAGATGTACAGTAAATTCGCAATAACATATCTTATGCCCGATTAAAAAGTTCCCAAAAAGGCCGACAAGTATTGAAAAAACTCAAGAACTACTGAATTCTATTGAAATCAAGACGTTCTTTTTTGTTAGTCAACGACACCGTATTTCATATAATAATATTTTCTTGTGAAACTAATTTGCAATTTATGTGTCAACAAGAAATATTCTTTGTTGATGGTACATTTGATTATCGTGCCAAATACTTTTTGCAAATGTTCACAATCCATGTTTACGTACCCGTTGCTTTCTGTTTACTGAAGGATAACACTGTGGAAACTTACATAAAAATGTTTGTAATGTTAAAACAAAAGTGTGAAGGTATGGGATATATCTTAAATCCGAAGATGATGGTGATGGATTTCGAGAAGGCGATTCATACATCTGTCAAGACCGTATTTCAAAACGTTGAAATCGTTGGTTGTACTCAGTCGTGGTAAGTTTTTTTTCTGTATCTATTTTTCTTGTAGTTATAACCCTTATGTGCGTTGTAGGTGGAGAAAAATTTAAAATCTAGGACTTTCAGTGAAATATAAGCGAGAGATATGTATTGGAAAATGGCTTCGCCATGCATTTGGTTTGACTTTCTTGTCTCCCCATGAAGTCGGCGATTGTTTCGTAGAAGATCTAATGCCAAACAAACCAGAGGACGAGCAAGTTGATCAATTTGCGAATCATTTGGTGGAAAAACTATATCGATGATGAAAGTTCTTTTCCACCAAGCATCTGGGCCCAACAGACTACTTCTTCCTCACGAAAAACAAACACATGTGAATCTTTCCATTCCAAATTTAATAATTACAGCTTTTCCGCGCATCCCAATATATATGCTTTTTTAAATTCACTAAGTCTATGCAGACAGATACATATATGTATTAGAATTAACTTAGTAACCATAAACGTAGTTAGAAAAGCTAGGAGAGATGTAATTGAAAAACAAAATTTCATTTTTGCTAAGATTCAACAGTTGGAATCAAAAAATATTAATAGGTATAATTATATTAAATGTGTTTCTCAGAAGTTTTGTAATGTAGTATTATAAATAAATTTTTATATTTTCTGTTCATTTGTTTTCGTTTCTGTACTAATTACACTCAATACCTTAATTCAAGATAAAATTAGGATGAGCCAGGTAAGTTAAAATTTCTTGACCGCAATTCAAGAGTAGATTAGGATGGGTCGGGTAAGTTAAAATTTATTGTCCGCAATTCGGGCGTCGGATTAAAGGACATCGCAGTGCTGACCGCAGTATTAATATTAACTAGCATTTCTTTCTCAAGGTTCTCTTCTGTAAAATTAGTTCTCTTTGAATTAAATATATCCTTCTAAATAGAAAACGTCCTTTCTACATCGCAACTGGTTATAGGTGCATACTGGAAACATTCTTTTAATTCAGCGTATTTAGCAGTTAGATTTTGAGGCATTGTCCCCATACACAATTGCCGAAATGTTATTAAATCTGGATTTCTATTAAAAACTGCGCCTAACTCTTGCCGAAGGCCATACCCGAAGTCACTTGAAGTATTTTTCAAATTATTAATAGCCACATCTAATGTGGTTAATCCATCATTTAATTTGAGATTTCGATTTTCAAAATAAGTGATTAGTTTTGGCAAATTTCCAGTGTTCCTGAAGAAAGTACAACTGATTTTTCAAATTTGGAATTTGTATTAGTTCCTTGCTAATACTTCCAGCATCGTCATTTAAACATGTAACGAAATTTTATAAACTATCGTAATTCTCTGCATAAAAACTAGTAGCTTCCAAACAAGTTCCCCATCTAGTTATTACTGGAGAAAGACGCAGTGACAAAGATGGAAGTTTTTCCCTGTAAATAGTTACTCTCACTGGTGCTTTTCTGAAAACTTTTTTAAAACCAGATACAAGTCTATCAACTCCCGAAAAAGTGTCTGACATATTCACAAATTCTGTGGAGAGCATGCGCTACACACATATTAGGATATGTTTCCTTTAATAGCCTGCCTGTTTTTCCCGTATATGCAGCACTGTCATTGACAAATAAAAGTATGTATTCTTTCCTTGTACCTGTCGTCCAAATGAAGCATTTGGTGCATAGTCTCGTAAACGGTTTTAGCTACTGTTTCCGCATCAACTGTATTTATCACTTTTGTTGCTATTACATATGCGTTATATGTAATATATATGGATTTATGTAGTACACCAGCTACAATATTTACCACACAGCGTCCTAATATATCTACAGTTTCGTCGGCACTTATTCATAGGTACTGATTCGAAAGATGGCTTCTAATGCGTTCTACTGCTTTCGTGTAGCACTTAAGAACACAATATTTGCGTAAAATAGATTCATCAGGAATATTTCGACCAGTATATTTTTGGAGAAATGTTTTGAAGGTGGGATTGTTAAGTTTATTTAATGAAATATTTACCGCAATTACAGTTCACAGAGTTCTTCGTTAAAATTGTCAGATTCCAACGGGCCTAATTTCTGTGTATGTATTTAACGATATTTTACAGACTTTGCAATAAATGTCGGAATCACTGGCAATGGACATGCAATCAGTTTGACCCTTATCCAATTCGCCATTGTTTCACGATGCCATTCTCGACGTTGTTCCATATCATATCTGAAAAAGTAACTTAAACAATGTTCTAGATCTAAATAAATGAAAATTAAAAATGTATGTGTAAGTTATTGAAACTTAACGTAATACAATGAATACTTACGTCAAAATAATTGCGAGAAGATTCGTTGAAACGATATTAAACAGGATCTATTACTAAAATTACGAAGTATATAGTTCATAGTTAAAATAATGAAAAAAGAGACTAACTCACCGTACTTTATTTATCTTACGAAATATAAACTAATAAAAAAAATAAATTATAAAAACTCATCACGCTTTTACGCCCGTGAAGAAAGGATTTTCACTGTAACATTGAAGTAATTGCGTCACAATTCAACGAAAAGAGACAGATGTGTAGTTAACTGAATGAATAGTGCTATTCAATAAGACTATTTATATGGGCTATCGTAATTTCGGCCTGATGCGTCCGCTTTCTAATGATAATTAACGAAAAGCGAAAACCAAATTACCCTTTTCTTACCATGACACTTCCGAAATGAAACCATTCTACCATTATCAAAGAAAGATCTTGAACACATGAATAAGATCATTTTTTTATAATATACATATATATAGGGTGATAACGAACTTCTTAAGGAGCAATGAAGTATGAGTAGCTCATAGGGATGTAAACAGCATATAAAAAAATTAGGGTACTTTATGTATACAAATTGTGCAGAAAAATTTTTTATTTAGAGTGTGTATAACCGTTTTGAATGGCACTGTATGCACACAATGATATTGACACTTTCGTATGCACAATGAAATAACTGATGCACTGTTACACGTGCGCTATCCGATGCAATGATCAATTGATGTCTTTAACCAACCTCAACGTCTGAGAATGCGAAAAGAAAATAACGGATAGATAATGCGCTGTTAAAATAAATACGCTTTTATACGTACATTTTTTCACGTCGCCACGGCAGATCCACATTTCGGAAACCGCTGAAGTGGGGAGTTATTATAGTAAATGCTCGAAGTTGCCACCTCCCTCTTCAATACAAAGGTTTAATCGTCGTGTCAATGATTCACGAATGCGTTCCATGTTGATGCTGTCTCTGATTGATTGTGCGCTTACGTAGATGCGATTGATCAACTCATTTACGTCGTTAACTGGGGTTGCGTAAACAATATTTTTTAAATGTCCCCACAGAAAGAAATCCAGCGGAGTTAGGTCTGGAGATCGGGGCGGCCATGCTTCGGGTCCAAGACGGCCAATCCATCTTCCCGGAAACTGATTGTTCAAGAAATTTCGCACTGCTTGTGCAAAATGAGCCGGGGCCCCATCACACTGGAACCACATACGCTGGCGTACATCTAAAGGTACATTTTCGAGAAGCTGTGGTAAGTCCTCTCTCAAAAAGTGTATTCCGGCCCATACATTTACCGAGAATTGATGCTGGTTGTAGTGCCTGTGTATTGCATGCGGATTTTCCACAGCCCATTGATGTGTATTGTACATATTGTACATTCCATTTCGCGTAAAACCGGCTTCATCAGTAAATAAAATATCGGCTAGAAAATTAGGATTGTCATGTTGCATATTCAAAAGTGATTGACAAAACCTAAGTCGTAGTGGATAATCAGCTGCTGTTAATGCTTGTACTCTTTGCACGTGGTATGGATGGTATTGGTATTCGTTTAGAATTTTCCACACAATCGGTTGTGTTAAACCTGTTTGTACGCGCAATTTGACGAGTACTTGTATCAGGAGATTCTTCAATCAAAGCCAGCACTTCCTCTTCGGCGTTCGCTATGCGTCTGGGTCTCTGGCGACCTCCATCTCGTCCGAACTGAGGCTTTACACTGCCAGTGTCTCGAACACGCTGCACAGCAGCTAAAATTGTTCGAGCATTCGGCCGATGTCGCTGAGGAAAACGTTCACAATAAGCACGTGCAGCAACCCCCATATTTTGATGAAACTCTCTACATTACAATCATATCTAGATATTCATGGTGCGTATAACGATGAGCCATTTTCATAAACAAAAAGTATATTACGCTAGCGAGAACGGTATAGTAATTCGTAAAAAAAATTCACCCCGACAAATTAATAATTTTATTTAACAATTTTATTTAACACTTCACTGGTTGAATTTGTACTAACTTAGACTGTTTGCTTTTCGCATTCTCAGACGTTGAGGTGGGTTAAAGACATCAATTGATCATTGTATCGGATAGCGCACATGTAACAGTGCATCAGTTATTTCATTGTGCATACGAAAGCGTCAATAACATTGTGTGCATACAGTGCCATTCAAAACGGTTATACACACTCTAAATTAAAAAAAATTTCTGCACAATTTGTATACATAAAGTACCCTAATTTTGTTATATGCTATTTACATCCCTATGGGCTACTCATACTTCATTGCTCCTTAAGAAGTTCATTATCACCCGGTATATATATATATATAGATAATTATTTCGTGACCTTTGTATGTTATGAAAGATTTAATTAGTTGGCGATTTAAGATGACAACTACAGATATATTGTGTGACATTAATATACTGTCATTTATATTTCAAATTTCTTTGAAAAAGGCATCATATGCCGAAACATGTAAGATTGTTTTAAATATATGAATTTTTAAGTAAATCCAGACCTTAAATCGACAACTAATTAAATCTACTATATATATATATATATATATATATATATATATATATATATATATATATATATATATATAGATAATTATTTATTGACCTTTGTATGTTAAGTAGACTAAATTAGTCGGCGATTTAAGGTCTTGTTTACTTTGATATGTATATATTTAAAGATTGCTTTAAATATATACATATCAAAGTAAACCAGACCTTACATTTCCGACTAATTTATATATATATATATATATAAATATATATACATATATAAAGCTAATTATTTCGTGACCTTTGTATGTTATGGTAAATTCAATTTGTTGGCGATTTAAAGTCTGGTTTTACTTCAAAATGTATATATTTAAAACAATCCTACATGTTTCGGCAAATTATGTCTTTTTCAAGGAATATAAAATATAAATGACAGTTTATTAATGTCATACGTATACATTTGTAGTTGAAATGTATACGTATGACATATGACATATATATATATATATATATATATATATATATATATATATTAATATCTTACTACATTTGTGTAGAATTAGGGTGTCCTTTTGTAGAAAAACACTATTTTGGTTTCGTGACGTTTCGGCCTTGTATTTAGACCTTCCTCAGACCTGTTTTTATTTATTAAAAAGAAAAAAAAAGAAATATAACAAACTTGCGAATATGTTGTCATTGTACAATATTAATAAACTGTAAAACAAGTACTTACATAACCTAAACTATATGGGCTATTGATTGTATTACTCCACACACGAGCCTGTTACAGTGGCCTTTACACTTTAAAGTCATCGTTATGTTAATGATAATAAAAAACATTTAATAAACTAGTACATATACAGTAATAAAAATCAGTCAAAGACAGGCTTGAAATCTATTTCTATTGTGTGCATTTTAAATATGCATGTGAGTACTTTTATCGCTAAATATATATCTCAATGTACGTATAAAAGTAAAATGTGTGTCATGATCATGAAAACTTCAATTATTTTTACTTGTGTTTTGTGTGTCTTGCCATTTTAATATTTGAAAACATACTCTACTAGAAAAAAACCGGAAAAAAAAATAAAAAAAACAGAAAAAACAGAAAAACAAAAAACGCCACTTGAGAAAGGCAAATCCCACGTACCAACAGGAAACTACACTCCCTCACATTATATAATATTATTAAGTGAACTTATTCTGTATACCCGGTGTTATATGTTGTAGTTGTGGTATGTAGATATTGCTGAAAACTGAGGGAGTCGGCTTTAGTATTTAGATTATGTTGCACGTTCTTAATTGTTAGAGTTTCTAGGAAAAGCCGTCTTGTGTAGTTTGCTTCTTTGAAGATGATCCTGACATCATTGTATCTCGGTTGGTGGTGTGTCGGCGCTATATGGCTTGCCAGTGCGCATGCCTGTGGTTTAACTCTACTGTCGCTGTCGTGTTGTGTCAATCTATTTTTTAATCTTTGCCTAGTTTGCCCTATATAAAACGAGTTGCAACTACACGGTATTGCATATATGACGTTGTTGTTCATATCTATGGGTATTGGATGTTTTAATTTCGTGAACAGTCTGGAAACGGGGACGGCTGTTGTGTACGCTACTGAAACCACGTTATGGAAAACGTTTTTTATTTTGTTAGTTAGGTTTGGGATATATTGCAATTACCCATACCTGGTCTCGCTGTCCCCGTTGACGCCTTGTGGTATTTCGCTGGTAATATTTCTTGATATTTGGTCTCTCTCTACACTCGTTCTGATATTTTCAGTGGCAAAGGTAATTTTGTTTGTTAATGTACTGGGGTAGTTATTCTGTAGCAGTATCTGTTTTAATGCGTGTAAGTCGTGCTGTACATAGTCTGCGTGCGAAATCCTCATTATCCTATTCTTGAAAGCTTTGATCAAATTCACCTTATACTTCTTGGGACAATTGGAATGGTAATTTAAAAGTCTATTTGTGTTTGACGGTTTTCTGTACCATCTCAACTTTAGGATACTATTGTCGCTTATGATTAGTATGTCCAAAAAAGGTATTGCTTTATTGTGCTCCGTCTCAACCGTGAACTGCAATTTGTTGTTGTAGCTATTAAATACTTCTAAGGTGGTGTTGATTTTGTCGTTTGGAATGCAACAGATGAGGTCATCCACATATTGTTTAATGAAATGTCGTGTTGTGTCAATCTATTTTTTAATCTTTGCCTAGTTTTCCCTATATAAAACGAGTTGCAACTACACGGTATTGCATATATGACGTTGTTGTTCATATCTAGGGGTATTGGATGTTTTAATTTCGTGAACAGTCTGGATACATAACAAATTATATGAAAAATAATAAACACGAACATGTATTAAACACAGCATATCGTAAATACCAAAAGTTTTTACAATTGCACAAAGAGATCATAATTACCAGATCCGACAAGAGTAACGCCACGGTATGCATGTACAAAAAAGATTATGACAACAAAATGTCAGAACTCTTAAGCGACCAAAATACATACAAGAAACTTAACAGAGATCCCACATGCGCTTATAAAACTAACCAGCTAATTAAAAACTTAAAATCCAAACATTATATCACGGAAGACACATACAAAAATTTTATAAAAAATAATTCAGAAACTCCCAGAATATATGGTGTACCAAAAGTACACAAACCGGGAAATAAATTAAAACCAGTAGTAAGCAGTGTTGAAAGCCACACCAAACATTTAGCCAAGTATATACCAAACATCCTAGAGAAGTCTTTCACCACCTACAATAACAACAAAATTAGAGACACATTTGAGTTTGCACAATATGCTAACAATCTAGAAATACCAAAAAAACATATTTTAGTGTCTTTCGATGTGATTAGTTTGTTCACCAACATCCCCATAGATACAAGGTACAAATAATACAAGACAACTGGCAGTGGATAAAGCCCAACACTAACATGCCAAAGGCGGTTTTCATGGGCATCCTTGGGTGGATCTTTGACAGCGTTTATTTCTTATATGAGGGAGAATATTACGCACAGGTACACGGGACACCAATGGGTTTGTCGTTGAGTTCCGTTTTGGCTGATATTGTGATGAATACCATTATAAAATACGTGGTAGAGAAAATTGATTTTCAATTCCATTTCATTAAACAATATGTGGATGACCTCATCTGTTGCATTCCAAACGACAAAATCAACACCACCTTAGAGGTATTTAATAGCTACAACAACAAATTGCAGTTCACGGTCAAGACGGAGCACAATAAAGCAATAGGTTTTTTGGACACACTAATCATAAACGACAATAGTATCCTAAAGTTGAGATGGTACAGAAAACTGTCAAACACAAATAGACTTTTAAATTACCATTCCAATTGTCCCAAGAAGTATAAGATGAATTTGATCAAAGCTTTCAAGAACAGGATAATGAGGATTTCGCACGCAGACTATGTACAGCATGACTTACACGCATTAAAACAGATACTGCTACAGAATAACTACCCCAGCACATTAACAAACAAAATTATCTTTGCCACTGAAAATATCAGAATGGGTGAGAGAGACCAAATATCAAGAAATATTACCAGCGAAATACCACAAGGCGTCAACTGGGACAGCGAGACCAGGTATGGGAAATTGCAATATATCCCAAACCTAACTAACAAAATAAAAAATGTTTTCCATAACGTGGTTTTAGTAGCGTACACAACAGCCGTCCCCGTTTCCAGACTGTTCACGAAATTAAAACATCCAATACCCATAGATATGAACAACAACGTCATATATGCAATACCGTGTAGTTGCAACTCGTTTTATATAGGGCAAACTAGGCAAAGATTAAAAAATAGATTGACACAACACGACAGCCACAGTAGAGTTAAACCACAGGCATGCGCACTGGCAAGCCATATAGCGTCGACACACCACCAACCGAGATACAATGATGTCAGAATAATCTTCAAAGAACCAAACTACACAAGACGGCTTTTCCTAGAAACTCTAACAATTAAGAGCATGCGACATAATCTAAATAGTAAAGCCGACTCCCTCAGTTTCAGCAATATCTACATACCACAACTACAACATTTAAAACCGGGTATACAGAATAAGCTCACTTAATAATATTATATAATGTGAGGGAGTGTAGTTTCCTGTTGGTACGTGGGGTTTGCCTTTTTCACGTGGCGTTTTTTGTTTTTCTGTTTTTTCTGCTTTTTTATTTTTTTTCCGTTTTTTTCTAGTAGAGTATGTTTTCAAATATAAAAATGGCAAGACACCCAACAAACAAGTAAAAAGAATTGAAGTTTTCATGACACACATTTTACTTTTATATGTACATTGAGATATACCGTATGTGTTAAATATCATTAGGCATAGAGAATCAACGTATGAGTACACACAATGTATACGTACATGAGAAAGCCAGTCCAATGCCAGCGAAGACCGCGACGACTGACGATTGTCTCCGATACCGATTGACTATCCTTTACGACAGCAGCCAGATCGACGTTACTTTCGAAAACTTTACATTCAGTTTAGACTGCATGAGTGCTTATTTAGAAAGAAAAGAACAAAGAAAAATATCGTCGTCAACGAAGCAGTAGAAATTACAGTGTTAGCATATTTTGAAGCCCATCGCGAATTTTCCATTAGGGATGCTATTAAGGAATTGGCATTAAGTTATTCATCAGTTCAAAGAATTTTGAAAAAGCATAAGTATATCCCCTTTAAGTTCAGAATCCCTCAAACATTACAGCCAGGAGATTCCGCCAGGAGATTAGCTTTCTGTCATTGGTTTGTTAGTTTTTGTGATGAAAATTTGAATGGCGCACAGTGTATTTTATGGAGTGACGAAACAAATTTTTCAAATAGAGGCATGTTTAATAAGAAAAATAGTCACTACTGGTCTCAAGAAAATTTACTAATAGTTCGTCCACATGCTGCACAAGTTCGATTTAGTTTTAACGTTTGGTGCGGATTAATTGGTTCGGTAGTCGTTGGTCCACTGTTCTACAATGGTACGTTGACAGGAAACAGATATCTGGAATTTATTCGTAACGTTCTAGAGGATTTCCTTGATAACGCCAATTACCTGATGCGCCAAAATTTATACTTTAAGCAGGACGGTGCTTCTGCACACAACTATCACCTAGTGCAAACCTACCTCGACACCATCTTTGCCGAAAAGTGGATTGGTACAAATGGTCCAATTCAATGGCCAGCACGCTCGCCTGACCTCTCACCTTTAGACTTTTTTCTTTGGGGATACTTAAAAAATGAGGTGTACAAAACGCGATACGACAACGTGCGCGAATTGCAAGACAAGGTCAGAGAAGTTTTTCGCCAATTAGATAGAAGGACAATCTTAAGAGCCACCCAGAGTGTACTGAAGCGGGCACGAAAATGTATTGAGCAGGAAGGTGACACCTTTGAGCAGTATTTATAAATTATACATGTACTTTCTTCTTTTTAATTTAATTTTGTAAGCTGTAATATGTTAAAATAAACATTAAACACAAAATATGTATCTGTTTTGTCTAAAGTTAGCGGAGCAATGACAACATTTAGAAGGAAATAGAAACTGCTATAACTTTATTATTTGTTTTAGGACAATAGTGTATTGAAACTTTTATATTACAAAGAACATTAGCATTCAGAATTTGAAAAAATATACAGGCTGTTCCATTTAAAAAAATTATAATTTTCAAAATTTCTCGGAAATGCGTTATTCAATTTTTTTTTCATGAACTGCATGCTAATCAATGTTAAAAACACTAATACTTTGCTAATTTAACCTACTTTCTAGAATCAATAATAACAGAGATAGCAATAGTGCGCACTTAATTTGAATCAGCCTATATATATATATATATATATATATATATATATATATATATATATATATATGTATATAAGTGCCGAAAAACTCCAATAATTTATCAATTGTTATATATGTTATGTACCGATAGGACCAGCTCTCAACGGGCCATACCCAGCAATAAGTGGCAACAGCTAATCCCCTCTACGCGCAGTAGCTTACATTACCATACATTGCAGAGTTATGAATTTAGTAAGACTTAAACCGCGCAAGGATATAGTCGTTTGCATATTCGTTCTGTATACGTAATTTTCCCATTTGTTTCAGATATAATAAGGTCGTTATATCTCCAAGTTATTCTTATTGTATTCTTAGCTGCTACGGAAAAGTAATTTTAAGTAAAAAAAAAACAATAACGTTTTCTAAAAGATAAAAGTAAAAAAATCAATAATTCTGCAAAATAAATTTTAATTCTAAGAAAGTCACTAAATATAGGATTCGAAAATACCGCCCTCTCTCCCCAAACAATAGCCGAGCCTATTGTAAAACTCCCGCCTCACTCCCTCGAGATTTCTAGGGGTTATTGTCTCGAAAATTCTAAACAGTTGAACTTGCAACTGTTGTTTACGTTTGCACAGCTAGATACGAATGACGGGCAATCTATTGCTCTCGATCATCGGACTTATGTATGCGCACGCGGAGTGGCATCGTGCATACGTTGCCACATCGCATTACGTTCCATACGTATATTGTTGCGTATGGCCCGTAGCAGGTTGGACCTATCGGTATATATGTTATATATTTATAATATATATAATTGAAAAGAAATTATCGACCGTGATATATTATCAAAAATTAATTAAAATTCGGGTAAGCGGTCAATTAAAAAACTCCTTTATTAAATTATCCTATATTTCGCGACAGACTTTGTCGCTTCTTCAGGGGTAAAAAATGTAGTGTTAAAAAATAATAAAATTGACGTACAAAATATAAAAATGATTTATATATATATATATATATATATATATATATATAATAACTTCGTGACTTTGGTATGATATGGTAAACCTAATCAGTAGGCGATTAAAGGTCTGTAAAGGATATAAAAAATATAAAAAATGATTTTTTTATATTTTTTATATCCTTGACAAAGGCATCATTGCCGAAACATGTAGGGTTGTTTTAAATATATATACATACTTTGAAGTAATGAACCAGACCTTTAATCGCCGGCTTACTAAGTTTACCATATATATATATATATATATATATATATATATATATATATATATAAAGTAAACTTAATAAGCCGGCGATTAAAGGTCTGGTTCATTACTTCAAAGTATATATATTTAAAACAACCCTACATGTTTCGGCAATGATGCCTTTGTCAAGGGAATAAAAAATATATGTATTTTTTATTCCCTTGACAAAGGCATCATTGCCGAAACATGTAGGGTTGTTTTAAATATATATACATACTTTGAAGTAATGAACCAGACCTTTAATCGCCGGCTTATTAAGTTTACCTTATCATACCAAGGTCACGAAAATATTATCAGAATAATTGAAACATACATGAGTAGGTAAACCCCACCAGTTTTGTATAATACAAAGGTATTTTTAATAATATAAAATATTATTAAAAATCTGGTGTGAAGAACACGAATGCAGGTTCACTATTAATATTTTCTGTGAACGTGTCCGAATATATCCTATCCCCAGAGACGTAGATACGTATTTCGCTTTTCTACAAGCTCATCGGTACGCCCCTGCTGGAGAAAGGATATTTCCAGACACATTCACAGAAAAGAACCACCTCGCCCTATCACCGTAATTATCCAGACCGAGCGCAGAAGTAAATTCGGCGCTACCTGTTGTCAGACAACCGAAGTACCTCGCATACCGTCCACATAATAATATTTTATATTATTAAAAATACCTTTGCATTATACAAAACTGGTGGGGTTCACCTACTCATGTATGTTTCAATTATTCTGATACATTACACATGCGGTTAAGCCGTAGTATGAGTGAAGGCACAAACAAAATGCAGTTTTCTAGAGAGTTTTCTGTGCTAACCTTTGGAAGGGCCTCGTTACTTCACATTAATTATGTGGACGGTATGCGAGGTACTTCGGTTGTCTGACAACAGGTAGCGCCGAATTTACTTCTGCGCTCGGTCTGGATAATTACGGTGATAGGGCGAGGTGGTTCTTTTCAGTGAATGTGTCTGGAAATATCCTTTCTCCAGCAGGGGCGTACCGATGAGCTTGTAGAAAAGCGAAATAGGTATCTACGTCTCTGGGGATAGGATATATTCGGACACGTTCACAGAAAATATTAATAGTGAACCTGCATTTGTGTTCTTCACACCAGATTTTTAATAATATTTTATATTATTAAAAATACCTTTGTATTACGAAAATATTATATACAGGGTCCGGCAACGAAGCGGGGACGGAAGATTACACGCTTATTTGAAAGTTAGTCAAATATTTAGTCATCGGATATCCTTCCGTACCATCAAGCGCACGTTTTAAAAATATGTTGTTTTATAACTATACAGGGTGTTCCAGATGGAAATTCCAGACTAAAGTTGCATTTTTTTAAATGGAACACCCTGTATATTAATTGATAAAATGATCCGAGCTTGAAAGCTAGTTACATCGATATAATGTTGTATGGGTCTAAAGTTGATAGTTTCTGTGTAAATAATTATTTTACATGATAAATTGATACATTTCAGTAGGCTATTCTGCATAAGGAAGATCAAAAGATCCGAAACCAATAGAATAGAATATTTTCTACTAGTATGCACTTTCGTTGCTACGTGAAATAAATTCTGCAACTGCTCGCGTTATACAGGGTGTTCACAATTTCGCAAAAACCTAGAAATATCGTAATTTTAAAATGGAACACTCTGTATATTTTTAGCTCATTGAAAAGCCCTTTTACTACGCTTTCTATTGATACCTCATTTGATGCACCTAGGATGGATCATTTGCTAATTATTTCTTTTTAGAGTTGAATTAATGAAAAATGCTTGTATTTTTAGTAGCTAATTTGCGCTTTTAAACCTTCTGTAAGATAGGATATTCAACAAATTATCCATAAATGGTCTGTAACAACAAGAAGCCCCATTAAGTACGAGAGACAGTTGATTTTCACTCAGCGGTGAAAGCAAACATTAAATTAATATAAAGTAATATAGCATTTTCAATAGATTCACTGCTGATCAAGTTATCTGGTGTCAGTTTTAAGCTTGTATACTTAATAACTAAGTTGTCAAAAATTTCGTTCCATTTTACACAGTATTTCGTTCAATCTTTAAAAGAAATTGCCATAAAGACTAATTTTAGTATTCAAGAAATGGTGAATATATTTATTCTTGGGGAGTGTACAAGAAATTGTCTCCTAGCAAGTAGCGTATATGCATAGAGATTTCCAAACCTTGAAAGAAGGCCAAGACCGGAAGCATTTGAAAGGTTATTAGAGAGATTTACAGAAACTGGTAGTGTAACCTACAAGAAGAGAGAAATAAATAAGCCGGTAATCAATGAAGAAAGCGAATTGGCCGTATTATTAACAATACAGGAAAATCCACATATAAGAATAGACGGTATTTCAAAGGTAACAGCTATTGAAGATAGGAGCGTAGGAAGAATTTTAAGAAGTCATAAGTATCATCCGTACCATATGGAATTAAATCAGGAATTGCATGGTGATGATTTCATTAAAAGAACAGACTTTTGTGGTTGGTTGTCAAATAAAATGCGAGAAATGCCAAATATTTTAACAAAGATTTTGTTTAACGATGAGGCTACTTTCAAAAGTAATGGGGCGGTAAATAAACATAACATGCATTATTATGCAACAGAAAATCCGCATTGGATACGTCATGTAGACAATCAGAATAGATGGTCTCTTAACGTCTGGGGAGGTATATTTGGTCCATATATCATTGGGCCGTACTTTTTCGATGGAACCGTTACAGGCGATACGTATTTGGCATTTTTGCAGAACGAACTGCCTAATTTACTTGAGCATGTGGATGCTGACACCCGACAAATTTTCTTGTTGCAACACGATGGTGCACCTGCTCATTGCAGCCTTAACGTTAGGGAGTTTCTAGTGCAATGGAAGGAAGACAAATGGATAGGACGAGGTGGTCCAATCGCTTGGCCTCCACGAAGTCCAGATCTTACTGTCTAGGACTTCTACTTTTGGGGATATGTCAAGGCTCTAGTTTATGTGGAAGTTCCTACAACAAGGGAAAATATGATGGAACGCATAAGAGAGGCATTTAGAAATGTTCGCCAAGAAACATTACAGCATTTCAACAGAATTTCACAAGGCGGCTTCATTTATGTTTTGAGAGACATGGAAGGACATTTACATTTACTTTATTTTTATTTACTGTGCTACTACTTTTGTTAATTAATTTTAATGTTGTGGTTAATAATTACTATTTATTTAAAATAGTGCAAACTTTTAATACTACTCGTACTTCATTCTTTCCTACATGATTTCAATTTATGTTGAGCTAATTAGGTATGTATTGTTTTATATTAGGTATTCGTAAAATAGTTGGTTTTACATTTTTTAAAATACAAATTAATTAGTGCAATTATTTTATTAAACTAACACCAGATAACTAAATCGGCAGTGAATCTATTGAAAATGCTATATTACTTTATATTAATTTAATGTTTTCTTTCACCGCTAAGTGAAAATCAACTGTTTGTCGTACTTAATGGGGTTTCTTCTTGTTATAGACCATTTATGGATAATTTGTTGAATATCCGATCTTACAGAAGGTTTAAATGCGCAAATTAGCTACTAAAAATACAAGCATTTTTCATTAATTCAACTCTAAAAAGAAATAATTAGCAAATGATCCATCCTAGGTGCAGCAAATGAGGTATCAATAGAAAGCGTAATAAAAGGGCTTTTCAATGAGCTAAAAATATACAGAGTGTTCCATTTAAAAATTACGAGATTTCTTCGATTATGCGAAATTGTGAACACCCTGTATAACGCGAGCAGTTGTAGAATTTATTTCACGTAGCAACGAAAGTGCATACTAGTAGAAAATTTTCTATTCTATTGGTTTCGGATCTTTTGATTTTCCTTATGCAGAATAGTCTACTGAAATGTATCAATTTATCAAGTAAAATAATTATTTACACAGAAACTATCAACTTTAGACCCATACAATATTATATCGATGTAACCACCTTTCAAGCGCGGATAATTTTATCTATTAATATACAGGGTGTTCCATTTAAAAAAATGCAACTTTAGTCTGGCATTTCCATCTGGAACACCCTGTATAAAACAAAATATTTTTAAAATGTGCGCTTGATGGTACGTAAGGATATCCGATGATTAAATATTTGACTAACTTTCAAATGGGCGTGTAATCTTCCGTCCCCGCTTCGTTGCCGGACCCTGTATATATATATATATATATATATATATATATATATATATATATATATGTATATATATATATGTATAGTAGATTCAATTAGTTGGCGATTTAAGGTCTGGTTTACTTTAATATGTATATATTTAAAATAATCTTAGATGTTTCGGCGCAACGGCTTTTTCAAAGAAATTTAAAATATAAATGACAGTACATATATTAATGTCATATTATATATCTGAGATAGATAGATTCTTAATATATGTAGTGAAAAGAATCTTTCTCCAACAAGCAACTATAATTATAGACAAAAACAAAACCTATAAAATTATTTTTTGTCTTAAGACCAAATATGAAGAACCACAAAGTACTTCTCGAAAACTACTTGTGCATATATCTAAGGTAAAGGCAATGAAGAAAAAGAGTACGTCTAAAGGATTTATTAGGACAACATCGTTCGTCTTAGAATTCTAACGTTGTATTTTAATTTCTGTCTTGGAACAAGATCTACCGATATGGTAGGAAGAACACGCCTAGTATTAAACTACACGGTCACGTTCTATACTTCGAATTAAAGTCTATTCCATAATTAGAGTAATTATACTATTAACGTCCAGAATGATTCTAAAGTCAAGAACAAATTGAAAAAATAAAATAAACATTTTACTTATAGTAAAAAACGACTCCGCTTTTCAAGAATTAGAACGTAAGAAACCCCTTTCTTAATATTGAATTGATTTGTATTTCGTTAAAATGTTCAAAATGTGTCTACATAATATGTGAATTTAAAAAAATGGTGTAAGTTAATTTACAGTTACTACTGCTATTATCTATGTCTATTGTCAAAAATTTATTTACGTATGCCATAATAGCTGGTAAATACATATATGTAATGCGCCTTTGGACACGTTACAATTGTGAAATAAAATTTTAGTTATCCAGTGAAATAGATTAGATATTTTTTTATTTAATTTTCTCCGAACTTTGGAATTTTCTGCCATAAAATTAACCATCGTATTATCTACGTTTCAAACATTTTTATTTTAATGTAATAGAAATACTTTGCTTACTCAGCTTATACTGAATAAAAGGTATTTTTTTGACTTTTTAAACTTTAGTTCAGCTAACTTTTTACTTGATGAAAATGTAAATAAACGGATCGGTTCAAAAACATTTGAAAATTCGAACAATCACAATTAAAAAAGTTTTTTTGAAAATGTATATCAATTCTAGTAAAATGATAATGAACTTTAGTTTGAGTCATAAATCACTTAGGTTAATTAATTGAGTCTTTTACTCAGTCAGCCAACATAATTTTTGAGAGGAATATGAGAAGTTAAAGGATACATTTCGTAATTAATTTGTTAATAGTATGTACTTATATTAAAAAACAGGTTTCATAAGGCACCATTTTGCCGCACGAGATCAGTTTAGAAAACGAGCCGCGATAGCGGCGAGTTTTCTAAAGAGCGAGTGCGGCAACAGGCCTTATGAAACGAGTTTTTTATACTATTTTTTCTATTTTGCGTTTTTTACATTAATAAATTGCTTAAATTGGAATTATTTAATTTGAAAGTTCAGAGTTTAATTTTTATATAAAGCATGCAGTTGGTCACATTGATACTTGACATTTTCAAATTTAAATCTTGCTATCCGCGAAGTATATTATATTACATATTATTTATTAATTTTCGTTAACATTACTTGATATTTCATTTAAAAATATAAACATGAGTGACATAGAAACATATATATGTTGTTGTCAATTGTATACAACATACGTTGTTTGTGTAAAATACGAACATATATCATATCTGTCAAATGTACATAAATTCTTAAAATCATATGACAGCAATGATATTTATTTCTGTATTCGAACAACGCTAACATTGAAAAATGAAAAAAAGCGTATCGAAATGAAGCTCATTTCGATACTGTTTTGGGTTTCATAATGAGTTCATTTCGAACGCAAAATAGAAAATAGTATATTAAAAAACAAGTTTCATAAGGCACCATTTTGCCGCACGAGATCAGATAGCGGCGAGTTTTCTAAAGAGCGAGTGCGGCAAAAGGCCTTATGAAACGAGTTTTTTATACTATTTTTTCTATTTTGCGTTTTTTACATTAATAAATTGCTTAAATTGGAATTATTTAATTTGAAAGTTCAGAGTTTAATTTTTATATAAAGCATGCAGTTGGTCACATTGATACTTGACATTTTCAAATTTAAATCTTGCTATCCGCGAAGTATATTATATTACATATTATTTATTAATTTTCGTTAACATTACTTGATATTTCATTTAAAAATATAAACATGAGTGACATAGAAACATATATATGTTGTTGTCAATTGTATTCAACATACGTTGTTTGTGTAAAATACGGACATATATCATATCTGTCAAATGTACATAAATTCTTAAAATCAAATGACAGCAATGATATTTATTTCTGTATTCGAACAACGCCAACATTGAAAAATGAAAAAAAGTGTATCGAAATGAAGCTCATTTCGAACGCAAAATAGAAAAAATATACATATTTTAGATAGATTTTGTCATTTTATGAAACTTATTAACCCTTCAATATTTAACAAATTAATTTGAAATATACTTGAGCAGGTAAAACCTCGCCAATTTGTTATAATACAAAAGTATTTTTAATAATATAAAATATTATTCAAAATCAGGTGTGAAGAACACAATACAAGTCTCTCCAGAGACGTAGATACGTATTTCACCTTCATCGGTACGCCCCTGTTGGAGAAGAGACACATTCACAAAAACAACAACTTAGCTATCAAAGTTGTATCACAACTTATATGCACATTCACGTAGCTGTGGCAGCTGTGGTACTAGAAGCTGTGGAAGCTGTGGTAGCTGTTCTAACTCTGTTGCACGCACAAAATTTTCAACTCTACCCTAGGTACTCTCTTATTCTGTTTACAGCAACTTATGAATTGTCATAAGATCTATGGTATATTCCACAAAGAGACAGACAAAATTCTGAACAGACCCCCAGCCCTAATTACAACCTAATACATTAATTTTACGCGGTAAATTTAAATTTGAAAATCTGTCTGAAATATGAAATCTGCAGCAAATTAACTTATATATGGATTGTTCAGAGATAAATCCACAGTTAAGACAGCAGAATGGTAAATGTAGTAATTACTGCACATAAAAATAAGTAAATTTGTCTAAAAATCACATGTTACATATTTCATTTATTTGTTAAAAAAAGATCAAATAGTACATGTCCTTACTGATAAACATTGTATGTAATACATAATATACAGTAGAAAATAGCTTAAATTCTACAACTCAAATAGTGTATGACAATTCCAATTAAAGCAGATTAACAAGTTAATAACAAAAATATCTTATTTTATAAACTATTTGAAGAGTGTTGAATTCAGTCTGACGTTCGTGAAGAAATGGAATCATCACTATTACTGTCGTCTCCAAGAGAAATTATGAATGGTTCTATAACTTCATCAATAATTTCATCATCTTTCATCCGAGCTTCTTCTTTAATAACATGATTTATGCATTTTTGTCAAATTGTTGGTTACATTATTGATAGGATTATGTAAAAGTTGCTTAACTTTATTTAATTTAAAAGTTTTATTTTTTGCAGCTACCTCATTTTTTATTTGTGCCCACACAAGCAGTTCGCAGTGGTATGGAGGTTAACGAACAACAGTCTTGTTTTTTGACTTCGCAATTTCATCGATTACATATAAATTATATTTACTTTTGACCATATTTACTAAGTTCAATAATTCTGCTCTAACCATATCCTCCTCATACTCTATCCCCTTATTTCGTAACCAATTTTCAATATCTGCATTTCTCCACAATGTCGTTGGTGCCTTGTCAGCCTTGCGGCTATGATACGGTGCATTTTCCATCCCTACGACAGCATTCTTTGGTAGATAAGGTAATATATTAGTGAATCAATTCTCAAACACTGTGACATTCATTTCCTCATGATAATCAGAAGTTTTCTTCCCCTCAAACAGTAACAAACGATTTTCGATGAAACCATCCGAACTGCTAATATGTCATATTATCAGGCGACGTCCCATACCAGAAGGATTTTTTAATCCTGTTGTAAGTTCTTCCACAAAGGCCTGTTTATGGCTTAAAATACTTGTGTCCATCCATACCTTCTGCACTGTATGGCCCTCATTCAACCAGGTTTCATCTAAATAGAAAATTGGTCTATTCTGGCATCTGTATAATGAAATATCTTTCAGATATTGTCGTCTCCATCTTACGGTATCATCTCTCTCAGTATGAACACTGTTTCAGCTACGTTTAAGGTATCTGTAATATTTAGCACAGTTATATTTAGATATATAAATATACCTACTATAAATATTCTCACTTAAAATTAAGTTGCTCCATTAAGCGGTACAAGAGTGAGCAACTCATATTTGGCAGTTCGCTACTATTATTTATTTGAGCCAGCACTTTATCTAACGTGGACAGTTCATTTTGTCGAAACATGTTGGGAATAATTTGACGAACAGCAGTTTTGATAGCCTCATCAAAAGATTCCAGTACAGAATGTCTACAAGTTATCTTTTTGGGCACTTAAGTTTTCCCTGTTTTCTTATATTCGTTGATAACCCGATATACTGTCGGTCTTGAAATTCCTACAATCACGGAGATGTGTCATATATGTTGCACTCTATAAAGTTACCGAGTACTTGAGAAATCTGCTTAATCATGTCACGTTTTCTCATGTCTGGTGTATCCGTCACCAGTTGTTTATAGGATTTATTGCTGTTTGCTTTTCCTTGGAGGAGAACACACTGTGCTTTTAGCAGCATTGGTGCTGGGTTCTGCATCCATATTTGAAATCAATAGCTACAAAATTATAATTTTACAAGAACTGAAATTATGTTATTATATACATATTACTAATCTTCAAATCTATTAATTTTCAAATCGAAGCTATAAAAAGAACTAATCTACACCGAAAAATAGTTAAAGTAATATAATAATGACAATAATTTAATAATATTATAAAAAAACTCTAGAAATGCACATGTGATATAAAGATGTCAAAATATTTGACAATTAATGGCAAAAAGCGAATGTTCTACGGTGTTATTTTGCCTTAGTCTGGACCAATAAGAAACAACTGTCACTTGGGTCTGTTCAGAATTTTGTCTTTCTCTTTTTGAAATATACTCATAGCTCTATTTAACTTCCAACGTCAACTGTGCCTTTAAACAAGAACTATCATAAATTTATAAAAAGTTTGAATTCACACGGCCCTAAAATTGAATCATTTATTTTTGAATAGCGGGCAATATTTATTGATATTTCAGAAATCACAACTTCTCACTCTTAGTGGCAAAGAACAAAATGAGATGACTTTGTAAATTTGAATCATTTATAAAGCCTGATAATCCTTTCCCTGTTATAGACGTACGAACGTTCTATTAAAGAAAAAAAGTATCATGTCCTAAGAAATATCTTTAATTTCTGAAAATTTTTATATGATACTATACTTTTAGAGATATTTTTATATATTTTCTATTCATAAACTTTATTACATTAATAAATATATGTACTACTATTAATAATAGATATTTTCATATTACTTTCACATATACGAATACAATTGTCCATCATTCTTATTAATTTTAAAAGCATAGAAACATTTAACCTATTTTCATTATAGCCAAATAGTGTCGCTTGAGAAAAATTGGTATTTCTTGAGATTTTCTGAACTAATTGAACTAATTCACTTATGAATTAATAGAAATAATAGTCATTACTAGTAACAGAAGCTGCAGAGAGGTAAACTTAATATCATTTTGACAAAAATTACTAATACAATTAAAATTACTTAAATTCGAAACATTTTATAGTTAGTTAGCATTAATGTTTTTTAAGAAATAATACCCAATTTAAATTAAAATTAAATACTAATTTTTTATTACACAATTAAAATTAATAACGTAATAGTAAACACAATTCAATTATTCTAATTAATGAACGTATTTTATTTTGCTCTGCTCAATTGTTTACTGTTTATTAAATTATATATAGGTATGAACATTTGTTTTTGATAATGGTATAATAAATTTCTTAGAAATGATATACATTTTTTTCATTTTTCAAACGTAATGAAATCTGTTTTACTTGGACGTTTGCGACTTAATTAATATATACATAATGTGGGTGGTTTAACAATAATTTGGCTTCACAGAATCGGTCATTGGGGATATTGCGATCAGATGCAATACTACACAGCACGTGATGTTGGAAGTGGGTGAATGCTTTCATTTAATTACGTAGAGAACATTGGCATTGGTGACTCACTGAGTTTTACTAATGTTGATTTTCAAATGTAAATAAGATTTATGCGTCAATGAATTTGCGATAGGGTGTAAATTAGAGGAAATGAAGGGCAGTGGGTAAAATTGTGCCTGTCGTTTGTTTATTTGAATGAGACAGCATCCTTTTATCAGTTATATGTATATTATTGTATATTGACTATGTATTAGATCAGATATCTTTTTATTAATATATACATACATTTAATTTCATGCATAATATTAATCATACATACTTTTCCTGTTAGTTTATTCTTTTCTCCATATAAAGAAAATTTATAATACGGGTACATACTTTATTTTGCGAACACAAAATTTCAATGTGAAAAGTAAAGAATAATTTGACTATATTTATTATGTGTATTCTTCTTATATTTGGATTTTATATATCAATATAGAATTAGAGATACACTCAAATTCAATAAATTTGAAGAACTAATATAAACTAGCTTTAGCTTGATAATAAATGTAATAGCATACTTGGCTCAGAGACCTATGCTGTTCAACATATTTATTCATGGATTAAACGTTAGAAAGTCTTGTTTTGTGTCTTTTACTAGAAAGTCAAACTAATATTAAATACAAGTATTCTATTAACAACATTATTATCTGTCATAAATTTTGGAATCATCATAGATTTCGATAGTATTGCATCTATTAAATCGCTTTTCTTACATTTTGGTAGACAGTAATTTGGAATATGGCGTAGTAGTCTGTATATGATAGATAATTTCCTAGCGGTTCATTGAACGGCTAATAAATTATCTATAACTATGGAGTAATAATTAGCAATTCCAAACCTTCAAAACCGACCTCTGCTTTCAAAACTGGCATCTGCTTTCAAAAACTGATATTTGCCTTCAAAATTGACATCTGCTTTCAATAACTGACATTTGCTTTCAATAACTGACATCTGCTTTCAAAACTGAGATGTGCTTTCAAAACTGACTTCTGCTTTCAAAACTGACATCTACTTTCAATAACTGACATCTGAATAATTGACACTGTTACTTTATAATGCATTCCTAATTAGCTTGAACCAAGGTCTATCGTGGCTTAGTTAGTAAAGCAACGGTCCGGCAAACCATAGTCTAGGGTTCAAGTCCAAACGTAGACAAAATTTTTCAATTAAAAATTTCGTATGACTTGCGTTGTGATTTGTAGACAGCAATGTTTACGTTCACATTTACTTCGCAATTACAAACTAATTGGATAATATTTGTAAATATTTCATATAAAAGCCCAAAAACTCCAAGAATTTATCAATTGATATATTAAATGAATGGCTAAGAAATTATCTAAACATATATATAACGAGCCATCGAAAAATTTCATAATTGGAGTAGACTGTGAAATTGGGTTGGTACTTTAGCCACTTCCACATAATGACATTTATTATTTGACATTGAAACTATAAGTTTGTGTCAAATTTTTCAAAACTCTTATTAAGAAAATTGTTTGTGTTTAGATGTAAATGGACAACATTTTCAACAACTTCTGTAGCTATATGTAAATTTTGATTGTGATTTCGATATTAAATAAATTATTTGTTTTCTTTTTTGTTGTAGTATCATTTCCATTCCATAACCTTTTTTTTTTACAATGAAACCAAATGAAACTGTCATGCATCAAGTAATGTGTCATACACATATAATAGCCATACACAAAATGCATGTCCGCATACTCTTGAGAAGAAAATCGGTGAGGCATTTTGAATAAAGAAAACGTGTCCACTCACTAATAAGCTTTGTTCTATGAACTGAAACGTAATGTAATCCTTTATTAAAAAATGCAATGTTAACAGTCATCTGAACATTTGTTTATTGTATGATTCCAGCACTTACGAAATAAGTAAGAACCTTCTTTATCATAAATCAATTTCCAGTACTCTTTTTTGTAGATCTCCAAGAAATTACTGTATGCACGACACGTGTTTATTTATTTTAGGATAACATTTTATTATGTGACGTTAACAATCACAGCCCTGTTATTGAATCGTATAACTTTTTTTTAAATAAAATCAGTTTGTATTGACTTTAGGATTACATTTTTTTTCATGATCTGACAAATATATATATACATATATAATGGGGTTCGAGTTCCAACATAGACAATATTTTTCAATTAAAAAATTTCGTATGATTTGCTTTGTAATTTGTAGACAGCAATGTTTACATCCCCCTTACTTTGCAATTACATACATACTAACTTGATATTTGTAAATATTTCATATAAAAGCCGAAAAACTCCAATAAATTATCAATTGTTATATATATATATATATATAGGTATGGCTAATTCAATTTGTTGGTGATTTAAGGTCTGGTTTTACTTCAAAATGTATATATTTAAAACAATCCTACATGTTTCGGCAAATGATGCCTTTTTCAAGGAATATAAAATATAAATGACAGTATATTAAGTAGTTGCTATGAATAAAATTATTCAAAGATACATTCCAATTTAATAATAATAAATCATTCCTTAGTATCCTAAAATAGATAGACAACAAAAACGGCGAAACGCAAGACATGAGTTATTATTATGTACGCGCCCGTGGGGCAACTTAAGATGTTAAGCTGTCGGCATTCGCCTTAAACGAGAAGGAAAACCACGAAAACCTACTCGGACAGCCAGACAGGGATCAAAACACGGAACTGTCAGCATGCTAAGCAAATGTATAGATATTTAAATAATATAAGATATATAATTATATACATAACAGATATGTGGAACATATGGAATCGTGATATATGTTGTGTCATTGTTTAAATTGTTATTGGTGTCTGCAGTGTTGTATCTTTGATGTATTCTTTTTTTAATTGTTTGGTCTATAAGTTGTGGATAATTATTATCTGTTAAGATTGTTTTAATTTTCTTGATGTTATCTTTTCTGTATTGAGTATGTGATAGTTTTACTGCTCGATCAGTCAGATTATTTATAATCATTTTATTGAATACGGTAGGTGCATTTGAGTGGTAATTCATATATCGAAAAGAAGCTGTGGGTTTATTATACCAATTTGTATAAATAGTACCCTGTCTATCATAGCTTAAAGAAATATCAAGAAAATTAATACTGTTATTAATTTCTTCTTCAATAGTGAATTTTAATTTGTTGTGAAACTTGTTGAACTTATTTAAGAGATAGTTTATTTTATTAGTCGGAATACATGTTATGATGTCATCTACATATCTTTTGAAGAAAATGGGGTGGAAGTCTAATGAATTCATAACGTTTTGTTCCAAATGTTCCATTACCAGATTTGCAATAGGAGCAGCTAAAGGAGAGCCCATGGCAATACCAAATGTTTGACTATAAAAATAATTTTTGTACTGAAAATATGTGTTGTCGAGACAGAAATGTATGCCTCTAATAAATTCGTTTTTATTTAGTGATGTGTGTGGACTAATTTCATCCCATTTGAATTCTATTATGTTTATAGCTAGATCTGTATATAAAGATTCTACATCAAGTGATATAATTTTTTGATTAGTTGGTACTTTTTGTTCCTTGATGAAATTTTGAAATTGCCACGAGTCTTTGGTATGATATTCCGTTTTTCCTAACATCTTAGATATACTATCACCTAGGAATTTTGCTATATTATAAGTAGGGGCTTGTATGTTAGATACTATTGGTCTTAAGGGATATTATTTTTGTGGATTTTTGGTAAACCATATATTGATGGAGGTTGGGAATTAAAAATGCGAAGTGTGTAAAATCTATTAGGTTTCGTCTATGCCATTTATTTATTAAGTTATTATTTTCTTTTTGAGTTTTCTCTGTTGGATTATTTCTTTCTTTTTTAAGTCGCTCCACGGGCGCATACATAATAATAACTCATGTCTTGGGTTTCGCTGTTTTTGTTGTCTATCTATTTTAGAATACTAAAGCATGATTTATTATTATTAAATTGGAATGTATCTTTGAATAATTTGATCCATAGCAACTACAAATGTATGACATTAATATACTGTCATTTATATTTTATATTTCTTGAAAAAGGCATCATTTGCCGAAACATGTAGTATTATTTTAAATATATACATTTTGAAGTAAAACCAGACCTTAAATCGCCAACAAATTGAATTTACCATAACATACAAAGGTCACGAAATAATTATCTATATATATATATATATATATATATATATTGAGCTGGTTCAGTCGTCTGCTTATTATTATGTGGATATAAACAATTTTTTGTTAATATTTCTAATTTAAAATTATATTTAAATTTCTTATTACTAAAAATATGTTGATCGCGCAGTAAACAGGCAGTGGCGGCTCTTGATGACGTACGATGTGCGCTGCTGCACGGATGAGACTGCTTTGTTTAAGCTTTCATATATACAGAGAAGCAAGTAACCGTACCGAAATCATCCGAAATAGTTCGAAGTAGTCTCATCCGTGCAGCAGCGCACATCGTACGTCATCAAGAGCCGCCACTGATTAAACAGGGTAATCTATTTTATGCCAATTGGCAATATGCAATTTTTTAAATGTCACTTAATTAATTAACAAGTTTTTAGATTATTATAAGATATTAAAAAAACCTTCGTATTATTCCTTATTAATTTTAAAATAAAGGTTAAATCTGATTACTAATTAGATTCGCCTTTTCCTTTCTAATGGATATATTTTCCGAAGTAGTTAAGGCGTTGAAAAACAACAGAAGTTGGTTGTTAACGAAAACGAGAATTAAATTATAAATAAACGTAGCCACATTGAATTAATTTTGATAATGCGTTTTTGAAGAATTTTAAGGCGTTTTCTATGTTTTAAAACGCATTCTGAAGCTGAAAAATAAAGAATATTTTCATTTAAAAATATATACTACATTGGAGTTTCAAATTACCTTGAATTTCTAAGTGCTTACACAACAATTGATAACCACGTCAATCAAGTATCGTGCCTTATCCTATTATAGCAACCCTTCTAATCCTTTTTATTTAATTCTATTATTTATGGGCCATACAATTAGTCGTGCTGATTAAACCATTTCCAGTCATTGAATCGGAAGATTAAACCCTGTAACCTGTTTGAGCACTTTCCCGAAGGTCCATATTGCTAAGCTGAGACATCTACTGTTACGAACATATATATGTGCACATATACAAGGTAGAATTTACCCTATAAATAGAGATTTTGCTATGAATTATTATTGTTATTAACCATAAATCGAACAGCTTCACTGTATTTTTAACACTTATAGGAATATTTATATATAGTATTACCGAGATAGATTTCTACATAGACTTATTGATTGATAATAAAGTCAAGACCAACCTTTTATTACCCTGAGAATCCGAAATTATTAATATAGAGAACTAGTACCATTTTGAGGTTAAATCACTTCGTTTGTATTGTATACCTTTCTAAATTCTTTCTTTTCATCTAAAGGGCATAATTTAAATTAACAAATTGTTTATGACATACACTTATGAAATTTACTTACCTTTGTTCGAGTATTTTACTTTAATAACAAACTGAATTAGCTTATTATTCATTATCTATTAGTTGTTTGTTTAGAAGTTGAGGGCTCTCGCAATCAAGTATATTATAGTGGGGAGAAATTCAAATTGTTATATTTTATTTGTATTTTTTAGTTTTTTTTTTATGTGTATTAAATTGAGTTTATTTGTTTAATATGGTGTTTTCTTTTATTGCATATTAAAGTATTATATTATCGAAAGGATTTAATTTATTCTAGTCTAGGTCCATATAGATTATCACAATATATATATATATATATATATATATATATATAGGTATAACGGGTGTTTATTTGAAAAGTCAATCTATGTAGCATTTGATTTACTGGGAACATTTTGAAGTATGTCTTAAATTAAAATTTACTACTTAACCTACAAAGTCGTATATTTTGACAGTTTCATACATACAAATAAATAACAAATGTGATTGACATTATCAAATGTCATTTGGATTTACGTTTACGGAACAACAAACACATACTAATATATATGCGTCTTATTCTATCAAAATTTCAAAGTAACCTAGATTGACTTTTCGAATGAACACACGTTATATATATATATATATATATATATATATATATATAATAATAATAAAAAAATTAATTTAAATTCGGGTAAGCGGTCAATTAAGAAAAAAAACTCCTTTATTAAATAACCCTATATTTCGCAACAGACTTTGTCGCTTCTTCTGGGGTAAAAAATGTAGAGTTGAAAAATAATACAATTGACGTACAAAATATAAAAATGATTATTAATCATTTTTATATTTTGTACGTCAATTTTATTAAAAATGATTATTAATCATTTTTATATTTTGTACGTCAATTTTATTATTTTTCAACTCTACATTTTTTACCCCAGAAGAAGCGACAAAGTCTGTTGCGAAATATAGGGTTATTTAATAAAGGAGTTTTTTTTCTTAATTGACCGCTTACCCGAATTTAAATTAATTTTTTATAATATATCACGGTCGATAATTTCGTTTCAATTATATATATATATATATATATATATATATATATGTATATGTGAGCTCTTGTAATTGTGCGTATGAACAGAGTAAATTGTGTGCAATGATAATAACACCGGTAGACAAGTCTAAACTTGTCGTTGGTGTCAGCGCATCATAACTGCATATACTTTTGACTCGATGCGGCACGTGTTAATATTATCCGATTGAGCGGAAATTTTGTACATTTTATTAATTCATATGACGTAACATTTCAGCAAATAATTATTGTGAAATACACGAAAAAAAAATCATATATAAATATGGACCATCCTAATATACAGTGTGTGAGGTCGATGTGAGGTTTATCCAAGATCTTCGATAAATAATTTATGCAAATTTTAGATTACGATTCCTATTTAATGTAATTGCTTATCAATATTGGTCAAATCATTTTATACGTTGACCTAATTTTTTTATTAAATTGCATAATCTACTTTTTGAATTTATATAAAATGCCTAATTTTATGTGCATATATTTAATTTCACATATTAGTAAATTTATTGTCTACACTTTATTTCATTTAATTCATTTATTATACTGGGTGAATGACCAGACATCATTTTGTTTTATTGAGAAGTAATATCACTAAATTAATGTAATTATCTCATTTGTCAATATTTTAGATAGTTTTTTTTATTCATTAAATTTAAATCTTTTCAATATTATTTTGATGTTGATGATTTTGTTGACGTGGTTAGCAAAGTTGGCGTAACACGTATTTGACATTTTAGTGTACCATTTCTGTTTTTGTTTTGGGTTATTAATAAATCCTCCATTGTTATTGTTTTACATTTACCATCGGCAGTGTCTATGTTCACTCTAACGGCTGAAGAATATAAACATGGTAGCGCTTAAACCGATATAAGAACCTTCCTACCGCTCGTCTCTAAAACTGAGTTGATTTCTTTAGTCCAAGATCTCCGGGGCAATCATGTTATTGGGGTAAGTTGATAAATCCTAAGTAGGTATTACGGTAAGTACGTAGGCGTAAGATTATTGCTCGTGAGGGCATATAGCAAATTAAATATAATAAAAATATATATACCATTCATCTTTGTTTGCCATTACTATTTTTAGTTCAATGATCGTCATGACATTACTTTGTTTTCATATATGTATGAATTTACTTTAATTTTTCTTACTTATCCCTTTGACATTTTATAGTATATATGTATATATAATATATATACATATATATGAAAAAGACGCAATGTAAATGAGAATTAATAACTATTAAATTCCCACATTACATGCAATTGCCGCTATAATTTGTTGTATTAATTTCTACAAATGACGAAATCACATTTGCCTAAGAATTCAGACACAAACACGTGGCGGCGCCAACCGTTCAGGTTGTCTGAGCAAATAAAAAATGTGTGAAAGCCATATCCATCCGGAATGTGCAGATACCGGTATTTCATAGTTTTTACTAATCATCAGTAGAGCAGACCAATTTGCGTGCGCGCCATGTGCGCCGATGTGAGGATGATTGTATTGCATCAGAACTAATAAAAAGCATTCAGTATGTGTTTTTTTAAATCCTCTGTCGTGCACACAATCACTGATTTCATACATTTTCCATTTTATTTATAGGTATATACAACGCTGCTATAATATGTACTATTCTTATTTTTCGTGTGTTTATGCATATTACTTTAATAGCAGAAAACCAAATGTATATTTAATTATTTCTGATAGAATAAATGTCTCTACTTCTATACTTATATCGGTAACAAGCTCATGTTGCGTCCCTATTCTATCGCATATTCTAATATATTACGAATTACACTCCCATACCGGCGCGCACGGAAATGGTCTGCTCTAATCATCAGTACACATTATCCGGGAATAGATATGACTTTAATTTCTATACTGCATATATATATATATACACATACGAATTGTGAAAAAACGCAATGTAAATGAGAATTAATAACTATTAAATTTCCACATTACATGCAATTGCCGCTATAATTTGTTGTATTATTTTCTACAAATGACAAAATCACATTGGCCTAAGAATGCAGACACTACACGTCGCGGCGTCAACCGTCCAGGTTGTCCGGGCAAATGAAAAATGTGTGAAAGCCATATCCATCCGGAATGGGCAGATACCGGTATTTCATAGTTTTTACTAACCATCAGTACACATCCGGGAATAGATATGACTTTCATTTCTATACTGCATGTATATATACGAATTATGAAAAAGCGCAATGTGATTTTGTCATTTGTAGAAATTAATACAACAAATTATAGCGGCAATTGCATGTAATGTGGGAATTTAATAGTTATTAATTCTCATTTACATTGCGTTTTTTGATAATTTGTATATAGACACGCAGTATAGAAATGAAAGTCATATCTATTTCCGGATAATGTGTACTGATGTAATGTAATGTGTGAAAGCCATATCTATCCGGAATGTGCAGATACCGGTATTTCATAGTTTTTACTAATCATCAGCACACATTATCTGGGAATAGATATGACTTTCATTTCTATACTGCATGTATATATACGAATTATGAAAAAGCGCAATGTGATTTTGTCATTTGTAGAAATTAATACAACAAATTATAGCGGCAATTGCATATAATGTGGGAATTTAATAGTTATTAATTCTCATTTACATTGCGTTTTTTGATAATTCGTATATATACACGCAGTATAGAAATGATAGTCATATCTTATCCCGAATAATGTGTACTGATGATTAGTAAAAATTATGAAATACCGATATCTACACATTCCGGATGGATATGGCTTTCACACGTTTTTCATATTTTTCATATATATATATATATATATATATATATATATATATATATATATATATATATGTGGTAAACTTAATAAATCGGCGATTAAAGGTCTGGTTCATTACTTTAAAGTATATATATTTAAAACAACCCTACATGTTTCGGCATCACGCCTTTGTCAAGGGAATGACAAAGGCGTCATGCCGAAACA
This sequence comes from Melolontha melolontha, assembly GCA_935421215.2. NCBI lineage: Eukaryota > Metazoa > Arthropoda > Insecta > Coleoptera > Scarabaeidae > Melolontha > Melolontha melolontha. Next base: position 140,324,024 of record OW285235.1, read on the forward strand.
TGTAGGGTTGTTTTAAATATATATACTTTAAAGTAATGAACCAGACCTTTAATCGCCGATTTATTAAGTTTACCTTATCATACCAAGGTCACGAAAATATTATATATTTATATATATATATATATATAGTAAATTAAATCAGTTGGCGATTAAAGGTCTGTTTTACTTCAAAGTACATATATTTAAAAAAACCCTACATGTTTCGGCAATGATGCCTTTATCAAGGATATAAAAAATATATAAATCTATTAATTTACCATATCATACCAAGGTCACGAAAATATTATATTTATATATATATATATATATATAGTAAAAACGCGCTAACTGCGAATATACAAAATTATGTGATTGGCGCTTTACGATAGGAGAAGTAAGTGGGGCGCGATTAATAAATTTGAAATACTTCAAAATAACACAACTGACATAAGTGAACTTGACAGCCGACCTATCTTGCGACCAACCAACTTACATCCCCACTATATTCTTCTATTTCTATATATTCCTACCTCGAACGTTTCTACTGTATACACACACATATATATATATATAATAGGAGATTTTCTTATGTGACGATTTAAGGTCTATTTTAATTAAATATGAATTTATTTAAGATGATTAAGCTCTTACATGTTTCGGCACTAATAGCCTTTTTCAAAGAGTTACATTTAAAATATGAACACAAGTATAATTATAAAAAGTGAGAGTATATTACAGTTTGTACTGTCATATTAGTAAAAATTACATTGCGATATTAAATTTTATATATTTAAATTTAGATTTTATATGAAGGGAAATTGCGAAACGCTACTTTACATTATTAAATTATAATATACACTACGTAGATTTTTATGTCACCCCTATTGTTAATTGAATTTTTTTCTTGTTTAATCCTAATCATTTCCTTAATTTCCTTTTTCGCCGTGTGTGGTTATCTGTGTGTTTTCGAAATCGAAATGGTGATCGTGCTGAAGTTTGTGTGTAAATAGGGCAGTTTTGGAGTATTTGTGGGCTTGTATACTTTTGTATAGATATTGTTTAGTCTCAAATCTTGAACTGTTTCGACCTTTACTTGATGTAAATCCATGTCACAAATTAAAATAAAAATAAAACACAAATGATGTTTGTAGATTTACACTATATTTGAAAAATATATATGACAGCTGTTTCGCTAAACAGTAGCTTCTTTAAGTATACTTGAAGAAGGTACAAAGGTACGATTTATAAATATCTGCAACATCTACAGAAAACTTTTCAAAAATGTGTTTTTATTGCATCTATAGTCAAAGGTACACATATTTAATGTCCGAAGATTTCCGACTATGGATATTAATTTTCTACTTAGAAAATATTTTTCAAAGTTAATGTTTAAAAAGAACGCATTTATAATTATGTTTTAAGGTGCTGCTAATAATATTTTCTTAGGTGCTTAAGAAACGTATACTGTGTATAACGATACAAATATAAATTTCTTTGCTTGCAAATTTTTAGCACGGCGGGACTCATGATTGACCTTAATTCTCAACGCTGTTCTTATTTACGGATCATTAATCTGCAAGTTATGTAAATACTTCTACATTGGCCAAATATTAACTGTTTTTAAATACTTTTCAAGAAATATTTTAGGACTTATATGTGAGTACATTTGCTAATGTAAAAAAAGGATTAATATAACTGTTTTAAATCAATTTACACAAAGATAAAGAGGCCAACAAAAATATATTTCGTATTTCTCTTTCATCTTAAGTCTTGAGTGAAATTGTTCGATATATATTGTACATACGAGGTGTGACCGAAATTCATCCGTAAGCACCTTACGAAACATTTTTTTATGCAGTCTGGGATATAACCAAAACTTTGAATTTACATACTTCAATAGCATCTTAAGGTGTATCTTTTAATTTTAATATTTGGAAATAGGAGGCATTAGATAATTCAGTCCTACAAGGACAACGAGACATTAATTCAACGTTTTACCGCTTCGTGCAATTAATAAGCGTATTGTCATAATACAGAATAATTTGTTTATCCTAGTTTTAGAATTGATTAGCAAACAAATAATTAATTATCACTTAGCATTAACCGTTCTTTGATCATCTAAAAGGGCGACAGTAGCATAAACAGTAAAATTGAAAAACGAGGCGATCATTGTTCAAAACCGAGAAACTTTTGCTTATCTCAGGTTGCTTTGAAAAACTCAAACGGCCGATTGTTATTTTCGTTCAAGCTTATACGAGCGAATCAAAATTTCGTCGACTCTAGCAATGTTGTAGACTTTATTCGACGGCTCTTTATAGCATATCTTCGCACTAATTTCGTACATGACTCTTGAGCTATTAAATTGTGGGAAATTCACGTAGCACACAGTTTCTTCACATCCAAGTATTTATATATTTTCATACGTATTTATTTTATGTTAAGACATAGAGATAATTCAATCTAACAGTATATTATGTCATTATATTGTATGTTTATTATTATCATTATCGCTTTGAGCACAGTATCGATATTTTTGCAACAATTATAATTCCCAAAAATCTTTTTGAAATTGTTACGTCTACTTACGAATTTTTTATAGCCACTATAAATTGTTACATATATCAAAAGTTTTTCATTGCCAAAAGACACAACCGAGTCCGTACAAGGCGAGCAATCTCAAGTGTCCGCAGTTTGTCATAGAATACATACTTAAATTCTCATCATTGTAACATTGGCCATAGTGTTTACCCATCTTGAGATTTGTCATTTCTGACTTATGATGATGTTATTAACCTCATAATATAATGCAAGTTTTTCAATTGATAATCACACAACATATTTTATGTTATAAATATTTATATTTTGTTAAGAGTCACAACAATTAATTCATAATACTTCAAATAAAATATTTCAGTTTATTATTTCCAATATAAGTAGTCTTGGGTTAATAAAAAAACAGCATTTTAATAAATAATGGGTACACAATACTTAACACGTATTTTGAAATCCAATATACTGCAAATTACGAATTATGCATTATAAGAGATGCTCTAAAGTCTAAATGACCTCTATTAACTACAAGACAGAGATTTGTATGTCTTATCAAATTATGTATTAAGAATGTTCCTTAACATCTCTGCCGAAATATCTAAAACATATTTCATATTTCTTCATGCAACTGCTCTAAAATTATTTGTCTATAATGATCATCGATATTGTATCATTAAAAAGAGTTGCAATCCAGATATATTTTTTATGGAATGAAGATCAGTTCTGATAGTTCTGTTAGTTTACATAACATGATAAGGGAAACTAAGTTTCATCAGAGAAAAAGATTAGTCCAAAATCTGTATCATTTAAGGTTTCGTTGAAGTAATGACAATAATTTCATCGTTATTCAAAATCGTGTTCACGTCTGTAAACAAATATTTCGAATAGATGCATTTTCAATGCAGTTCATATAGGCACCTTAAACCAATTGAAAACATTGCAAACCCATATATTTCTCTCTTACACGGGTTTCAGCAGACAATTTTCTAAGAAACTTGTTTGAACTAATGTCTGTTGTTCTCCGAATATGTTTCACATCATGTGACAACACTATGGCGGTGACTTGTTGCATCGTAAACGGTATTATTATAATCTCTTTATGACCACAGATTTTTAGTCAGAACGCAAGAATATAGACAGAGAAGCAGATAAAAGTATCACACAACAGCGATTAGTTGAAATTGCTCCTTGTGTACTTTATAATTCAGTTAAATTACAGCGACAATAAAAAAAATATTGCATGAAAATATGCTCCTTTAATATACTATATCCTTTTTTTCACACAGTAGATCAAATTTGATAAGCTCTAAAAATTAAAGAAACTGATATTTTAATATTCGTTCAATGCCGTCGTACTTTAAAAAATAGGTATATGTTTTGTATATATTTCTGTAAACATTAGTGTTTTTATTTTTATTCTTTTTCTGGAAAAATAATTAATTTATAATATGTTACGTTCAGTGTTTGTGACGAATTCAGCTAGGGCGCACAGTCATGTTTATACCGCCTGATTCTGAGCAAACGCAACGATCCGAACGTATGAATATTTCTCCCGCTTCGAATACAATTCCCCTGAACTCGTTTAGCCAATCATAAACCAGTCTGTCGCGCAACCATTTAACAACTAATGTCACAAATTAGTGTCACCACTGTCACCCTATACGGAGTCTCTTAAGCGTTTGAATAGTGAAAATAAGAAAATAAGAAAAGAAAATAGACATTACTGGTTCTGTACAAAATTTAAAACCATTATTCCCAAATCGCAGAGTTCCTAATGATACGTTCATTTTAGTATGCGCTGCAATAGAACTAAATTCAAATTTGACAGTTAGCGATATTTCCAACGATTTAGGCATATGCTGCTCTTCCGTTAACCGCATACTAAAATTAAATGGTTTTCGTAATTATAAATATTCCAAACATCATCAATTATTTTACGGTGATGAGTTTAAACGGATGAATTTCCGTTATTATATAATTAATTTCTCATTATCAACAATTTATTTTATTATCTGTAAGAGTAATTTTTTCTTTACATTGCAAGAATTTAATTTAGTTTTTATTTATTTCTGAAGTTTATTTAGTTTACTATGAACAGTTTTTGTGACCTTTATTATTAAAATTTAATTTATTAAATCTCTTGATTCCTTATTTGCAATTTTCTTAACTGCTTATTAATAATTTCATTACGCTTTGTAGAATAACGTATTGCAATTTACTCATTACCATAACACAGGACTAAACAATTTATAGTCCTTTAATAGTAATTTGGTAATCAGATAATTTTTCTTACGCGGCTCCATAATATGTAAGTATGTATGATATATGACATTGATGTTGACACTCCTACAGCATTCAGGGGAATTGTATTCGAAGCGGGAGAAATATTCACACATTCGGATCGTTGCGTTTGCTCAGAATTAGGCGGTATATATATTATTTAAGAAGGTTTAAGTTAGTATTAGGAAATTATCTCATAAACGTTTATTTATTTTATTCGAGGTTTTGGTTTAAAAGCACTCCGTTCGCTCTGAACCCCACCTCGTGATTGTTTATACATTCATAGTTGGACGTCATTGTACTGTATGCATGTAGATTAATATATTTACAATAAAAACATTATTATTATTATTATGGATATAATTTATTATATAACAGATTTTGGTGCTTATAAACTTGGTAACTCTATATACTGAATTATTATATCTAATTCAAATTAGAAATAACATATTTCAAAAATTGTATATTTAATTAGGAACGTATAGGTTTTTATTGACATTATACAAATAATAATATTTTATCTAAACGTATCTCAAAGGTATTTTTCATAAATCACGATCTTTTTCTTGTTGTAATAATCTTGTCTTTCGGGTTCTTTGTAAATAAAACTAACGGTAATTGAAAACACTATAATAAAAAACACACTAAATAACATTTAATAATTAGTTATTAAATAACAGCATTTATTTCACATATAACTCGGCCGTGGCTTGAATGTTCGAATCCCTCCTCGTGTGGTTAAATAGGCCTGTAGTTTGTTCGCGAGTACTCCGGACTCTGTTTCTAGAATCATCCGGGCGATAGATGTTTATTCGAGAAATGCCTCGAACGTGCTGACGCGTACAGCGGGTGACGTCATTGCATGACTCACATTACATTACGTTATGCGAACAGTATTTTTTAATCTTTCCAGTAGATATCTTAGTAGTTTTAATGAAACAATTAAAAACACAATTGGTATTTTTTCTGAATAAATTGTCCTGTTCTAAACGTGTTAAAAAACTATAACTGAGTGAGTATAATTTTCAAATTTACGAATTTCCCATGTTTGAGACGATGTCAACAAGTATGAATAAGGTATTACATTTTTTACTTCATCCAACTGATAAAATTAGTACTAAAATTTCTTAGAATGGAGCAAAAAAATTCAGTTTATTCATTGAATGCTATGTTAAGGCGATAAGATCATGTTAAACATTAGCAAGGAATGAACGGTAATATGTACTCAGAAACTGTAAAAATTAATACACTAAAATTAATATCAATAAAAATAGTGCTACTTAAATTAAAACTTTTAATACCCATCAATAATTTTAAAATGAAAATCGGGGATTATTTCTAAATTTACTTACTGCAATATTATCAATTGCCATAATATTTTAGTTTAAAGTAGAATTTTTTCAGTGTAAAATATTTTTTTATAATTAAAATATCTATTTTTTTAAATTTCTTGCAAAATATTCAAGAACAATATTGGATAATTATAGGAATTTTTGGAAAGTTGTTGTCCTTTGTCATATATGTAACAATCAGGTTATAATTAAATATCATTTATATACATATATTGACTTAAGGCATTCATTTAAAAATCAAAGAAATGATTAGAGAAGTAGGCCATGATTATGTGTTGATAGTTTTTTTTAAATTTAATGAAAGAAATATGAAACATTCTCATATTTATTTGTATACTTGTGTGAACTATGCGTTCCACAAGGATCAAATTTTGGACCACTTCTATTTATTGTATTCATGAATGATAGTGTTCCTGAAATATAATCAGAAAAAGTTTTTCTCTTTGCTGACGACTTAAAAATGTTTTTATCCGATGTTCTATTGATTGTCCCACTTTATTACAACAATTAGATTTTTTGGTCCCCCAATTCTTCTCACGACCTAATTCTACTTTCTACTTACCCTTTCCTAAAACTAATTTGCTACACAAAACTCCGATATATATATATATATATATATATATATATATATATATATATATATAATTATATAATATATATATATATATATATATATATATATATATATCATTATATGTGCCAATTACAATAACATCTCGCAATATTCTGATATTAATTTCAATACTCCCAACGAATTAAAATCAATTCTGGAAGAAAGTTTTAATGAATATGGTTCGTAGTGTAATTTTATTATATGTATTAGTACTTAGTTTGTTCATTTACTTTGCTTTATTTATATACCGTAGCTCATTTTAGATAATTTCTAAAAATACTTTGTATTTTTTTCTGTAAATAAAAGTGGTATGTTGGGCAAATAAATGCTATTATTATTATTACCGAACAAAATTAACGCACCGCTATGTTTTTTTCTTTTATGTCTGAAGTAACAATAACATTTCGTTTACTAATTGTATCATATCTCATATATCTAACATTTTGAGCATATGTTGCCAAAAATATTTTGTTTTGAATTTACAGTTACACTTTTCCTAAAAAATTATTTTTAATCTATTCGAAAACTTCTTATTAAGGCAAGTTATTTATCGCCAAAGAGTTTTTTGTTATCAAGTTTATCAGTGAAGAATGTTTTTAACTTGAAAAATAAATCGCCCAAGAAGTTTATCAGTGGAGGGATAGTAACTGTATCAACTTTGTTGGATGAGGGATACTCCATGCGTTATATAGCTAATTTATTAAGAAAAATATTCCAGCGAAACTCATCCTCAAACGATTTAGGGAGACAGGATCTCACTTTCGAAGACCAGGATATAGGCGAAAACGCTGCACTAATCCAAGGGATGAACATTTTCTTAAACAATCTGCTCTGAAACCCGAGAGTGTCACTAGTAATATGCTAAAAAATGAACTTGCAACTTCTAGGTATTTTGCAATATCGTCTCGAACGTTTAAAGGAAGCTGAAATAAGCAGCAGAATACCGGCAAAAGAAACCATTACTCATCAAAGAGCAAAAAATTCAAAGAATACTTTCTGCCAAAAATCAGAATTGGGTTAATGTTTGGAAGAAGGTTTTATTCTCAAATGAAATGAGAATTAGTCTATAATCTTTTGATTGACATGAACTAAGGGCAGGAAAGCGTTCTGTAACGTTTTGGGGAGGAATTTATTTCAACGGTTACACAGAGTTAGTCGCTATGCCTATGAAGTCTATGAATGTAAATTATTGTCTGGAAAATACCGTAGCTGAATATGTAATACCATCTCTTCCTTTTTGGAACACAATTCTTTATTTATGCAAGATAATGCACGTCTTATTTCTAAGAAAAAAAGAGGGAATATTCCTGAACCAATTATTTAAAATTAATATCATCCAGTATGTCAAGGCGCATGAATGCGATAATTAAGAGTAGAGGTCGTACACGGTACTAATATCATATTGAATCAATTCCATCCATAGTTTTTTTGTTTAAATGTTTTACGGTATTTTCAACAAGAAAGTTTTTAAGTCAGAAGTTAATTAAAATAAGATCAAGTTTCTCCGAGTTCGTTTGCAAGCATTAGATAAACGGAATGTATAAGCTTTCATGCCATTTTGATTATTACAGTAATTTTAATATTGTCATTATGTAAATTTAATAAAGTGGCACTAATTTTGTTCAGTTAATTGAGATATTTAGAATTACGTCTGAGCGAATCTATACCAAGAATAGGCAGTTGAAATTAATTTACATACATTGTAAACATATTTCTGTAAGGTATTTCCGCTTGCTTCATAGCTACCTTGACAAACTAATATGTATTGGCATTCCGATTACTTACATGTCTTTATGTAAATAATAGAAAATGTGTTTTTACAAGAAGTCTAATTTGCGAAACTATGGACTCCACGTGAACAGTAGATTCAGATAAATAATAATAGTATATTTATTTTATTGTCACAATCTTAAAACAATTTTCATTCTATTATATAACCCAAATGAGATATCTCGTCTCTATAGTCTTAATCATTCAATATAAAAATTAGTTTTAAAATCCATTTTATGTTAGAGTATATAACAAATAATTGCTTTGTGATATATTTACAAAAATAGTACTATATTAAGTTCAGTAATACAAAAACATTGAAACATCTGTAGAATGTTACGAGACGCTTTCTCATGACATTTGACTTACAAGATTGTGTTAAAATTAGCGGCAACGTATGGCATTGGCATGCTTCTCCACATGCACTGACGAGAATTAAAAGGAGCTCGAAACACGTGTAACTACGTAGAAGTAACTAATGCGTAAAATATGCGTTGTATATGTCTATGTATATGTCTATGTATACGTATATATATATATATATATATATATATATATATAATATTTTCGTGACCTTGGTATAATATGGTAAACTTAATAAGTCGGCGATTAAAGGTCTGGTTTATTATTTCAAAGTATATATATTTAAAACAACCCTACATGTTTCGGCAATGATGCCTTTGTCAAGGATATAAAAAATATAAATGACAGAATATAAATGACAAATAATTGAGTTGCTATGGTTTAAGTTATTCAAAGATACATTCCAATAATAATAATAAATCATGCCTTAGTATTCCAAAAAATAGATAGCAAGGTGTGAACATATGTGTTGTTCGCTGCCAGCAGCTTGTGTCTCTTTCTGGGTATGAACTTGTGTGTTGGTTGCTGCTGGCAGCTTGCGTCTCTCCCTGGGTGTGTGGTTTTGTATTTGTGTGAGCGCGTAAGTGTAGAGTTTTGTATGTTGGTGCGCTCGTGTGTGTGTTTAGTGACCGGTCGCGTAAATTTAGAAAGATCGGAAAACCAGCCGTTGCGTAGGGCCGCCAACCCTTTCCCCGCAACTTCTTTACTTTTCTGGTACTTCGACGCCCCCCCCCCCCCCCCGTCGTCGACTGAGGTAGCCACTAAGAGTGTTCCCTCGGTTGGCGATGAGCAACCCCGTGCAGGGTGCGCTTCGCTGGTCTGCGCCTTGCCTCGTTGGGGCGGGGGTCGGGCCGTCGGAAGTACTGCACGGAAAAGTAAAGAAGTTGCCGGGAAAGGGTTGGCGGCCCTACGCAACGGCTGGTTTTCCGATCTCTCTAAATTTACGCGACCGGTCACTAAACACACACCCGAGCGCACCAACATACAAAACCCTACACTTACGCGCTCACACAAATACAAAACCACACACCCAGAGAGAGACGCAAGCTGCCAGCAGCAACCAACACACAAGTTCATACCCAGAAAGAGACACAAGCTGCTGGAAGCGAACAACACATATGTTCACACCTTGCTATATATTTTTTGGAATACTAAGGCATGATTTATTATTATTATTGGAATGTATCTTTGAATAACTGAATAAACCATAGCAACTCAATTATTTGACATTTATATTCTGTCATTTATATCTTTTATATCCTTGACAAAGGCATCATTGCTGAAACATGTAGGGTTGTTTTAAATATATATACTTTGAAGTAATAAACCAGACCTTTAATCGCCGACTTATTAAGTTTACCATATATATATATATATATATATATATATATATATATATATACAGATATTTTCTTACATTTTTTTATTACTGTATTTGCATTTAATGTTTTACATTTAGAATACCGACATGATGATAATAAATAATAATAGAAAATAATAACTCTTTTTATTGTATTAAGAATTTGAGTAAACTGTCAATATATTGGAATTTTATGGAAAAACAACTTATGTAAACGCCAAATAAGAGGGCGAGCGATGGGAGTAAGTGCGCGCAGAGATTAGGAATAGTGGGAAGCTTCGTTATTGGTTTTACATAAAGTTGCAAGTAAGCGGGCGTGCGCGTTTTTAAAAACGATTACAAACTACGGCGCATCCCCACCGCTCGCTATCTTATCTGGCTTTTTCTGTACTTTTGTATTTTATTAGTGTGCATGTCGTACTTCTATCGATCCTAATGAAACAAGATTGGTAACTCTATGCAGTGGTAACCTCAAGTTATGATAGTGCGTTTGAATGATTTAATCAATGAAATCTTTAAAAACCACCCGACTTCTCAAACTACTAATTCAAATAAGTTCGGGAAATAATGGGAAGTGATCACCAAGTGACTTTTTGGATGTTGGCAGATGAATTCAAGATTAATGAAATGCCGATTAGATCAACTTTACTTAAAGGTTTGGGTAAGAACTAAAGGAATATCACCGAGATCAAGTTTTGTTTGCAAAAAGTTAAAGCTATAGTGATTAGCTTTTTCGAAAATGAGATTCTGTGGCGAGGCCTGTATTTCGTAATGACACTTTACCAATACCTGAACCACCAGAAAAATGAAGAATCATTCAACGAACATTTAATGACAAGCAAAAGAAATCACAATGTGATATTAATATTTGTAAATACATGTATTTTTTATCTAACATATTTGTAGGTGCATATCTAATAAATTGGAGAATAATCGGCAAAAAGTATTGACATGTTTAGAACTAGCAAAATTCAGTTCTCAATTAGCTATTTTTATGCTCTGACAAAGTATTTTTTTGTCTAGAATTTTCAATGCACAATACTATCAACAGCATTGTCTGAGAGAAGCTTAGCTACAATTTTCGCTGCATGTTTATGGTCATTGTTATGTTGAAATATAAATGGCTCTATTTTAGCAACGAATTCAAACATTTCTTCCTCGAATTGCCTTCGAGAATTAAGTATATCTTCGATTATATTAAAATTTCTTGCCCCTGCACTACTTCTCGAGCTTTCTAGATCCACCGAGAAAGCGCCAGAGGTATGATGCGCGACGCATCGTTGGATGAGTCATCACATTGCTCCCTTCTTAAAAATGAAGTTTCGTCCCGAAACATGTCATGCTTTGGTTCCCTCAAACGATGGCGAAATCAACAGGTAGGGCCTTTGTTACATTGTGATGTTATATCGAAATAACAGTCCACGGTCTTATCTTGCCTGGATGTACAGGAATATTCAAGCCGGTAACTGCATACCAGAATTTCTATACCAGTATGTTGGAATATTACATGCTTCTTACAATTCTTGAGTCCAGGCGGTTCAATCCACAACCCAATTTTGGAACTGCTAATTTCAAAATGTCTTGTTCTAACATTTGTTCGCGTAAGTGAGCCAGTGCCTCCCATAAGGCAATATAGGTTGGCTTCAGGCTTGACAGTTCTTTCGTGACCAAATAAAATATGGGCTGTTCTTCATTTGTTATTTGGAGACTCTTTCCAATTGCTGGTCCCTGCTGCCTTAATTTTTTGGATTCTGCCAAATCTTTCTTTAAATTCTCTGTCAATTCCATAGTTGGCCATTCGCAGATCTCTGGCTACGCAATGAGCAAGCGCGTAGTCTGATGGCACCGTAAACAAATCTTGCTGTTTCTCGATGGCTACCCCAAATCGAGCTTTTCTCGAACCAGAATACTCTTCCATAAAGTCTTCGAAGGTTAGTCCCTGGTATTGTCATTCATCATTATTGTCTCCAGAGTATGGGGCTAACCGATTAAAATGTACGACTCTTGGCTTAGTAGGAGGTGTTCGCCTGATGCGGTATATTACATCGTTGATCCGCTTCAACACCTCGTATGGCCCCTCCAAATTCTTTTGGAGTTTTGGAGATAGGCCCCGTCGACGTTGTGGATTATATAACCAAACCCGGTCGCCTTCACGGTAACCACTCTTCTCGGCGTTGATGTCGTAGCTCACCTTCATTCTGTCACTAGCATCTTGGATATTATGTCTGACTTGTTCATGGATATTATCTAGTCGGCGTCTGAGCGTGCTGACATAATCTTCTCCGGCAAGATCTTCACCAGGCTTGCTCCCAAACTTTAAATCACAGGGCAATCGAAGTTCCCTCCCGAATTGCACGTTTGCTGGTGATTGGCCAGTTGTCTCTTGAACAGAGGCCCGATACGCCATTAGGAATAATGGTAAATATACGTCCCAATCTCTCTGGTGTTCGGAGACCACTTTGGATAAATGTCTGATCATGGTCTTGTTCATTCGCTCTACCATCCCATGTGATTGTGGATGCAAGGGAGTTGTTCTCGTCTTCTGTATGCCCAAAAGTCCACACATCTTTTCGAAGAAACTGGACTCGAAATTTCTCCCTTGATCGGAATGAAGTTCCAAAGGTACACCATGACGGCTGACGAAATCCTTCACAATTACGTCTGCTACAGTTCCAGCTTCTTGATTTGGTAGAGCATATGCTTCAACCCATTTGGTAAAATAATCCATGACCACTGTTATGTATTTATTTCCTTTGTCGCTTTCTGGAAAAGGGCCGGCGGAATCTATGGCGATCCTGTCAAATGGGCTTCCAACATTGTATTGGCGCATAAGTGCACGTCGACGCCTCTGGGGACCATTGCTTCCGGCGCAATTAGCACACTTACGACACCATTCTTTCACATCGTGAACAATTCACGCAGTAAAATCTGTGGCGCACCTTCTCCAGTGTTTTATGGACTCCAAAATGTCCCCCAGAAGCACCATTATGGAGTTCTCGCAATACCTCTGATATTCTTATCTTGTGAACCACCATTTGCATCTTCCGCTCGCTTCCATCGTGATTTTCGACCTCTCGTCTCAGGAGATCGTCTTCCATGGTTAAGGAATCCCATTGTGCCCAGTATGACTTCAATTTTCGTGAATGGGGAGCAATTTCTTGCCAGGTCGGTCTTTGCCCATTTCTCTTCCAAGCCCTGAAGACTGCAAGAACCGGATCAGCTTCTTGATCTGCGCGCAAATTGTCAGGTTGCCATTGGTCATCAACCACGGTGGTTCGAAGAGCGTATGCCGATTTGTCTTCGATTCGGTTGCAATTTCGACAGTCTTCTGGACGGGGCCTTCTGGAAAGGGCATCTGCATTTTTATGTTTGAGGCCTTCTCTGTGTTCAATGTCGAAGTCATACTCCTCTAGCCTCTCAATCCATCTAGCTACTTGACCCTCGGGATTCTTAAATTGCAAGAGCCACGTTAAGGCGGCATTATCAGTGCGGATCAGGAACTTCTGCCCATACAGGTACTTGTAAAAATGTTCAATAGTCTTAACTACTGCCAATAGTTCTCTCCTGGTTACGCAGTAGTTCCTATCCGGTTTAGACAGGGTCTTGCTGAAGTATCCAATGATCTTTTCTTGATTTTTTTTCTGACAATATTCTCTTCTACAGCTATGAAAACCTCTTCCTTTAACGCTTCTGATTTTTCCACTAGTCGCTGTTCTAGAAGTTTCTCCAAAGCTCTTGAATTTTCAGAATTTTTTTTATATTATTTCCAGACTTTTTTCGAAGTTTCTAGAATTTTCTAGTAATTTCTTTTCCAGATTTTTCTCGAGGATTCTGGCGATTTCTAGGTTTCTTTGTTCCAGAATTAACAGCAAATTCACGTCAGCATTGCCGCCTGAAACTTGGAATAAGTAAGTCTCTGGGTCATCGCCTTCTTGGATCAACACATTTCGAAGCCGTTTCTGGAGAATTGCCTTTTTGCCGGTTGTATCCTCATCCCTCCTCTAATTCTCGTTTTAAATCAATCACTTTTAATTCAGTCAGTTTCATTATATTAGCCATCACGATATTTAAAATAACGTCTTTTTGCACTGTATATTTATTTAAACGCATACTTAATTAACACTTAATTGTCTATATAGTTCGTTATTTATTAAACCACACACCTGCACCACTGTAAAGTTTGTCTTTTCGGGTACTTAATAAAACTAACGGTAACTTTAGACACACACTATATTAATAATAAAACGAATAACAATATAAAAACTAATTAGTAACAATTAGCACATTTATGTAATTATATTTATGTAAGTACGCTCTGCGATAATTCGTAATCGAATGGTCTCCAAATGCCTTCTTCGACGCTTATATATATATGGGCCGCCGACCCTCTCGATTTTTCTTAGTCTGGGTCTTTCTGTTTCTAGATCTGCCGAGAACGCGCTGAAGGTATTATACGTAACGTATTGTTGGATGAGTCATCACATTATTCTTAAATCGTGGTAGTACTTCTTATGCGACGATATTTCTATATCGGTGTTCTTTCATATTTGCGGTAAAAATGTATAGTGTTTACTAAAGCTATGAATAACTTAGTATGATATCCATGTTGTAAGAGATTAGTGCCATATTTATGTATGCGTATGCCATTTAAGACTATTTAATGTGCGAATATATTTCTTTGAACGGACTAAAATAAGTAAACAATTTGAAAAGGTTTAATTATGGAATCTTAAATATTTTAATAGAATATAAACTTATTTTATTAATTATTTTCTTAAGTGCTATTTTAAATACAAGCGATTAATTTATTTAAAAATGTACCCTTATTTAGGCCCCATAATATATAATGAAGTATACAATTCATCGTGTTGCATCACTACTTTCAATCTAGGGTTTTATACTGTAAGTCATAGTTGTGACCATGGATGTAGTATATATATATATATATATATATATATATATATATATATATATATATATATGCCTATGCGTATTACGAATTGACTCCAAGATTAGAGAGAGAAAATTGTAAGCGAGATAGAGCTAGTACTGGCAAAACATTCCGAGTTCGTATTCTGATAGTGAATAATTTTGAATAATTAAATCAGTTTTATTTTAAGCATGTGGTGAAATTGCATTAAGTAAAGTTACAACTGTTTGTATGTTAATATAAAAAGTAGTAGTTTTATTTTGCGTTATAATATCTGTAAAAGATGACCATTTCGTGTTCCGCTTACGGTAGCACAGTTTTGTTAAAAATAGTAACATAAAATACCATAGGTAAGTGTACTTATTTTTATAATTTTCTATAATATTAGCATATATTTTAAATTTGTAGATTCCCTTGTGATTCACAGTTACGGCAAAAAATGGATTATAACATTAAAAGGAAAAGATTTTGAACCTTCAAAAAACAGCAGTAATTTGTAGTTGTAGTACCCATTTTAGTGCAAATGATTACGAAATAAATGTCCATGGCAATCTTGAATGGGGATCTTGAAGAAAGGTTCTATCTATACCAACGAATTTTAAATCTAGACGAGTCATTGTAAGCACTTCAAATACAGAAACGAAATTCAAGAGCTACACAATAGAGAAATTGATTAGAGAAAGATTTTAAGCACCTGTGGAAGAATTGGTTGTTGAGGCTTCAAGCTCCCAATGTATCTAAACGAAAAATTTTAATGAGAGGAAAAGGTAACATGTAAATATATTATCAATTTCACAAAATATAAACCTTATATTGTAGGAAAAGAACAGAACCACACTACTTTAGATATTTTGAGGGACACAACATTTAGAGGATCTCATAAAAAAAAAAAAAATCCAATAATTAGCGTGGTAAAATGTAGAAAGCAATATTTACATTTACATTACTTCGCAAAAATGCAATTAATTTGCAACTGAAACACAAAGTTAAATACTTTGAAACAGAAACAAGAAGAATGCGAAATAAAATTAAAACGTTATTAAATCTAGTTGTGTTTTACTACCCATGTGTTTTCTATTGCCATCTATTACTAAGTAACTATTTAATTAATTTCATCCTATAAATACATTTGCATTTATGTAGGTGTAGGTTTCCGCGGTCGTTCTCTAGATGTAGATCTCGGTTTCCGGATTGGAATCGCGCCGAGTTAGGCGTAATTGCCAACGTTTCGTCCACTGTTTCAAGGGACATCTTCAGGGCTGTACGTAGATGTTCGTCGTTTCGCAGTAGCTTGAAGAATGCTATGACAGAGACCGCTACAACTTATATAGGGGGGACCGGGTCAGATGGTGGCCTGCTATTGGCTGGGGACAATGAGCCAATGGCATGCGTCGTATGGGCGTGGTGATTCTTAGTAGAGTTCAGTAGAGTTTGCCACGTCGGATGTAACGTATAGCCATCGTCTCTATTGAGATTGCGGGGATGTTTGTAAATTTCAATAGATTCACGGATTTTCCTAGGGAAATAATGTGATTCACGGGACAGAAGCTTAACATCATTGAATAGAATTTGATGACCGGAGTTGAGTTTGTGTTCTGCCAGCGCTGAACCGGCTATATGTAACAGTCTAGTACAACGTTCATGTTCGGACACACGCAAGCCGACTGGCCACTTAGTTTCGCCAATGTACACATTGCCACACGAACACGGAATGCGATACACTCCTTGTGCTTGGAGTGGAGATATTTTGTCTTTAACCGAGGGTAAGAGGTCCGAAACTTTAGAATGGGGTCTGAAGACAGTTTTGATTTTATTTCTATGTATAACCTTTCCTATATGGTCGGTAATACCTTGAATATACGGTAAGAAGGCGGTGCTGATGTTAGGATCGCGTTCACTTCGAGGTTTGGGGTTACGATGTCTCACTATAGTACGGTGTATGTCGTGGGCGTTATAATTATTCTGGAGTAGGGTATTAGAAATATGCTTAAGTTCGGAGGGTAGTGCCCTAGGTTCTGAGATAGAAAACGCGCGATGTACAAGAGTATTGATGACCGCTTGTTTGTGTGGGAAAACCCGTTCAGATATCGGTCCGTATGAGTCGGTTTCCTGTAAACCGTGTGTCCCAGTTTGCCATTGATATTGCGGGTCACTAAGACGTCTAAAAACAGGAGACTTCCGTCTGATTCCACCTCCATGGTAAAGCGAATGTCACGGTGCTGGGAGTTTAGAAAAAGTAAGAATTCATCTAAATTAGTCATCAAATTCTATTCAAAGATGTCAAGCTTCTGTCCCGTGAATCGCATTATTTCCCTAGGAAAATCCGTGAATCTATTGAAATTTATAAACATCCCCGCAATCTCAATCTCATCCGACGTGGCAAACTCTACTGAACTCTACTAAGAATCACCACGCCCATACGACGCATGCTATTGGCTCATTTTCTCCAGCCAATAGCAGGCCACCATCTGACCCGGTCCTCCCTATATAAGTTGTACCGGTCTCTGTCATAGCATTCTTCAAGTTACTGCGAAACGACGAACATCTACGTACAGCCCTGAAGATGTCCCTTGAAACAGTGGACGAAACGTTGGCAATTACGCCTAACTCGACGCGGTTCCAACCCGGAAACCGAGATCTACACATGTGCATTTAATTCATACTCATTCGAATTTTTTAAAGCTGTACTCTGTATATTCCGTACACCGCATCTTTAAATTAAATTAAAATTGTAATTCAGTAACAAAATATTTATTTTATAAGATACAAACAAATCCACGAATATTTTTTTAAAGTAACTTGATAAATGTATTACAGTTAAACAGCCAGGTAAGTATATGCCGCAGGTATATTTACCTGTCCCGGTCGATCGCCCATGTATTTTAATAGGAAACGCGCGTTTTCTTGCCAGTACTAGTTCTATCTCACTCGGTAGTTTCACTCTCTAATGTTGGAGTCAATTGAATGACTGCGTTGGTTAGATGTGTGCTATCCATATATACTACATCCATGGTTGTGACTAGAGAATACAATCCCGAGCATTTTTTTCAATCCCGGGATTACGGGATTTTTGAAGTGTAATCCCGGGATTAGACTATGTGGTTTCTAATTGGGCTCAAATGAAAAAAAAACTTAAGTAATTTCTTAAAAATTATTTATTAATATTATTGCACAACACAATATACTAAAATAAGGAACAAAAAAGACAATACAAAAAACTATTTAGAATTTGAAAAATACAATCGCAGAAATATCAAAGCATCCAATGTTTGACTGCTTTGTAGTTTATTGCCAACATAAGCAGCAGCTGAAAACGCTCGCTCAGGTTCTACACTGGTTGGAGGAATAGAGAATAGATATTTATATGCTAATTCTAAGTGATATCCACAAACTCCTCCATTTTCGTACAGGCTCATTTCGCGTCTAATACTATTTACCAACCCTAATTCATTTTGTACTTCAGGATCTGGAGATTCCATGCTTTTATTAATTTCCAGCTGTAACTTTTCCTTTAGTGTCAATTGGGGTTGGGAGGTTTGTTGCCTTGGCTCATCATCTGTTTGTGATTCTGACCTTTCTTCCTCTTCCGTGTCATCTCGACTATTTAGTCTTTTAACAATACTCTTAATTTGCCCCCTCACTAAAGCCTGTGTAGGAACTGGAAATAAGTCAAGCCATTCCAAATCTTTTCGTGGATTTTGTAAATAATTCAACACACCAGTTAAATCATCATTTCGTCGTTGCTTTATACGTTCCACTAAGGATGTTTTCATTTTATTGGCGAGTGCTGAGCTTTTGCTAGACAATTGTTTTATAAGAAATTTCAAAGCGGCATCAGCTGTGCATAAATTACCATCTCGTCGACAGATTGCTTCTACTGTTAATTTAATTGGGGTCAGCACATCAACAATTTTATTTACCAAGTCAAAATCAGCATCTTCTAAACGGATTGGATGATTGAGATCTATAAGAGCTTTTTGAATGCAGGTTTTTAAAAGAGAAAATCGTTCCAGCATAGCTAAAAGACTATTCCACCTGGTTTTACAGTCCAAAAGAAGTGACAGCTCTTTTTCATGTTCAATCTTCACATATTTTTGAAGTACTGTTTCATTTTTCAATTGTGATCTTTTGAAATACACTACAACTTTGCGGATTTTCTTTATCAGCTCATTAATGTTTTCGTCTTTCGTTAACTCTAGTATGTGTTCTCGCGCAAGTTCATTTTGTGACATTAAGATTAAACCTGATTCTGGACAGTCTAAGACTTCTAAATTGTCATCATCATCGCTATCGTTCATATAATCAGCAGTCACAGCTGGTTCATTTATAGTATCATCTGAGTCTGTGGTAGGGCTGTCTTGCCTGTCTTGAAAATAATTCTTTATTTTATAAAGCACATCACAGACGGCCAAATTGATACCATGTGCGAGACACAGTTGTTGTTCAGTGCAAACCAGCTGTCCCACCTTTATCATAACATTCGGTCCGTCGGTTACAGTAGCCACGATTTCAGTTTCCAGGGAAATATCAAATTTACGTACGCGCTCTTTCAATATACGAAGACAATTTTCAGCCGTCATACTTCCATGAATAGGAACGTTGACAGCTATGTATCGTTTATTGGACGTTGATGTCCACTCGTCGAAATATAGACTGAATCTTTCACCTGCACTTTTCAAATGTTTTAATTCTGCAGTTACTTGCCTTCTGATTTTTTCACTGTAATTCATAACACGCTTTCGAATTGTGACGGCTGATTTTGGTAAATCCGTGTATTTCGCTAAGAGCAATTTTTTCAAATCGTCTGAATGAATACACTGAATGGAAATCCATCTAATGCAATCATTCTTGCCAAAACATCATCCAAACTATCGTCGGCACTTTTAGTAAAATAATCTTCTAACTTTCGTTTAGCTGGCGGCGGTGCTGTGTTCAGATTTTCAGAATCTTGACTTGTTGAAGCTGTTAAACGATTAACTTCAGTTAAAATCTTAATGTTATGTTTTGATGACAAATGTGTATGTAATCCCTTTGTCGATCAACCCAAAGTCTTGAGAATGGCAGGGCATCGCTTACATTTAGCACTATTCCCGTCTTTCGCTAAAAAATAACTCCACGCTGACGACGTATCACTGTTTTTTTATGTTGAACAAAGTCTTCCGTCATTTAAAATAACTTTTTCAGATAATTGACTTTTAAATTTAAATGACGTAACCTGCGTAACCTTGTCGCTGGTAAAATAATAAATGAAAAAAGTAAATCCTAATAAGCGTATTTATACTTTCGTACAGGGAATCCCGACGGGGAATCCCTCGCAACAATATTATGATATATCATATGAGGTGATTGGGTGATTCCCCGTTGGAGAATTACTTTAACAGTATTGTATTGAAGTATGCCGGGCGGGATAGTTCCTTCTAAGTTACATATTATTTGGGCTGTACCTGTGTAGTTCTTTTATCGTACGGCGTACCTAAGGTTGATTTTTTGTCTTTATGTAATAAGTGCCCTTAATATAATCTAGATAAGGTAATTGTCAAGGCGCAACGGATTACGGAATGCAAACTGTAAATCCCGAAAATATCGAGATTAGCCAAGTACAGTCCCGGGATTTACGGGATCAAACCCGGCCGAGATCCTGGGATACCAGGAATGTATTCTCTAGTTGTGGCCCTTATTCCCATTTCTGTTATTCTCAATTATTAAATTGCCTGTAGATGATTGCTTATAGAAACAAACACTTTTGTTCGTTTCTTTTAATTATTTGAATGCATTTCTATTTTTTTATTCTAGAATTGCTTGGCTCGGGCATTGTATGACAACTTGGCAGACTCCCCCGACGAATTGGCCTTCAGAAAAGGCGATGTTTTGGTAGTATTGGAGCAGAATACGAATAATATAGAGGGTTGGTGGTTATGTTCTTTACGTGGTCGACAGGTAATTATTAACATATATTGAGATAGACAGTAGCGAAATATTAAAATATGATTTTATTATAAAATAATTTTCGTTTTGATATTTAGCAATGTTTATTTTGAAAAGTTTAGAATAATCGAAAATTAATTGGTATATTTAGATTTGTATTATTATTTTATTTAATATCTACACTACCGATCATGAAGCTTCGGACAGTACCGGTTTCCCTCTGTGCAAAAATTACTTTAAGAAGCTTAGAATGCAGTGGACTATTATATATTATATAATATTTAGTATATACCTATTCTATGTTTCTAAATCGATAAAACAAGGTTTCCCATTTTGCATTAGGATTTTCACTCTAACGTCTTTTACGCGAAATATGTAATGTTGTAATCCTTTTCGAAAGCGCTCTATGAATTTGTTAATTATGTTTCTATTTCTATATTTAATCTTTATTCTATAAGTTTGGTTAAATTTAATTTGTCTCTTTTTATACGGAGTGGTAGTATAACTCCTATTTCTAAATCCTATCTTATCCGGTCAACCACAGATACTTACTTAATCCATGTCCTCTTTATGTTTGCGTATATGAGGCGGAGAGCTGAGTTGTTTTTCTCCTCCATATATTTTTACACCCTCCTCTGTCCTGTACTGAACCAGCTTTTCCCGTTCCGCGTTTTTTCTTTCCGCTATCTTTCTCAGTTCACCTTGCCATGTTTTCTGATCTGCCTCTTGATTTGCTCGTTTTCTCTCTACTGCCCTAATATTTAGTTTTTCCCTAAACGTTTCGTCCTTATCTCATCTATAATCGTTCTATTCTCAGTTTTTTTTAGAAATCCTATTTCCGTTGCCTATAATTTCTTCTTTGATTTTCTGTTGTTGTTCAACGTTTCTGCTTCATAAATTATTATAGGCTTTACCAATTTCCTGTATATGTCTGAACCCAAAAACTTATTTTTGATGTTGTAAAAATGTTATTATCTCCTTGTTCGTCATCCTGTTTCGATGTCACGATGTGTAAATGACCCCATTTCATGAGGAGAGGAATGGTAATGGTTATTCTTCCGCTTTACTTATGGCCATTGGTTTCATCTTCTCTTGATTAATTTTTATATTAAGTCCTGTGGTGCACCTTTGCAGATTATCATACTTTTAATAAGTGTTTTTTTGATTTAATAATGATAAACATGTCATTGGCATAACATAAGCTAGTTATCTCTATTTTCCCCAGTTTCCAACATCCGACTTTATATATTACTTATGTGACCAACTTATCGTACTTCTTTGATAGTTTCAAATGGTGTGTAGTATTCATAGTTTTTTGTTTCTCCCATACTCTATAATTACTGCAATCTCTGCTCTCTCCACGGGCATTATTAAAGTAGTCTAGTCAAGTACATACAATTTCCTTTCACTACTATAAACTAAACTAAGTAAAATTATGCTTTTATTGCAGATATGAATGTGAAGAAATTATATGAGTTATTACAATCAAACTCACCTGAAATTCTTCTCTTAATTATTATTTCCAAAAACTTTATCATACACAAAAAGTATTTTTCTACTAGGGTATAATTTAACATATGTACTTTAATCCGAAATTATCTATTGTCCGGAGTTTTTTTTTGCACTCATTATTCCTTAAACACATATTGTTTTCGTAAAATAGTGGAATTTGCTACGGTTCTGAAATTGCTCTCAATAGTATATCAATTGCCTTATTTGTATTATCCACGTCAAATTATCGCGAAGTATATAAAATAGGGTTTAAATTTGATAAATTATTTCTCAATTAATTAGTTATCATTATTATGCAATATTAAAATAAGCTGCTATCAAGAAATTGTAAAACCTTGTTTATAGTATAACACGTAATATATTTAGCATTTCTTTACGACAAATAAAATTTACAATCCGTCTGGCGCCTTTTAAAGTGAAAAATATTTTCTTTAAGGTGAAAAGTTTTCCGTTATATCTTCTCATAGCTTTTAGCCGCGATTCTATATATTATAATTACAACTTTTTATTCGTTGAGAAGAAAACAATTTGATGAGCTAATTTGCTATAATGTTTATAGATTATTTCTAGAACGAAAGTTTAAGAACTATTCAAATTATAACACTGCATTTTTCTTAATTTATGAGATGATTAAATATAATTTTTAAATAAAATATCTAAATACGAACACAAATAATCTGATATTTCATTGCATTCTGCTTCCTTAATTACCAGTAATGGAATATATTTTTATGTAATAGTGAAGAAGGTTTGCACTTTTAAATTGTTATTCAGTATAGGAGAGAGAGGTAGAAGTAAAATGAAATTATGACTATTATTACTATTACAAGAATAAAACGTTAATACAAACTATGAAATAATGAAAAAGTAAATTAAACACGGATGTATAATATATGAAAATAAATATCAAACAAGATAAACTAAAATTCCTAATAACCTTGTTAGATCTCTAAAACTGACAAAAAATTTGGAATATAATTAACAATAAATAATTAAAACGTATTACATGTCACAATTTATTATTTTTTATTTTAATTCATATTCTAATTGGAACTCTTTCAATAAATCAGTGATATATATATATATACAATGTGTCCGGGAAAATGTGGGAAATCTCTCGGATTCAGATAGAACATTAAAAAATAAGATGACAAGCTCCCATAATTTCTTTCCTAGCGGCCCTCCCTACGGAGATACGGCCTCCTAAAGGACGCCACTGGAAATCAATTTTTCTTGAATAACTTTTAAACTACTTATTATAATTTAATTGAAAATTTAATATGATAAACAGTAGTAAGGACCTCTTAAAATACTGCCCTTAGATTTAAATTAGCTTACCAGGGGCGGACTAGGTTGTACATTTTAATGCTTACATTTTTAACACCCTGTATGATAAGGCGTTAAAAAAAACAAATTTGGATACCTTGAACATTAAGCTAAAGAAAAGGTACTCTTGTTCATTGTCGATAAAATGAACCGTTTTTAAGGAAAAGAAAATAAAAGAATTAATGTTTTATTTCTATTAAAAAGAATCATGATTTTTATTTTTTTTTGTCTGCAACAAAGTGTGATACAAAAGTCTGAAATAAAACTGTTTTCAGTACTAAAAAACGCATTGTTTTTACAAACGTTACTATGATACCCACGAATTAATAAATATCTTGCATTGACGTGTAAATTTTAAATCTTGTTATCTTTCATATTGTTAACACGTTGATCCTTTACTTCGATATTAATTTATTGAATTTTGAATATCTTGGTAAATTTAATTTGATAATGGGATACACATTTAGTGTGTATGCAGATATGCATCTTAAGTACGGTCTTGCATCTTGCAATGCTTTGGAAGCAAGAAGATTGTATGAAGAAAGATATCCTAATCGCAATATTCCAAATCAGAAAACATTTCAGCGACTTGACCAACGTCTAAGAGAGACTGGTGGGCGATTCCAGTTAATAAGGTAACATTATTGAGTTTCTTTAATGTTTTAGGAAGTTTTGCGAAAAAAAGTACTGATGCTGGTGTGAGAAGAACATTACGTACGGTGCAATACCGGATACTGTAGGTGATACTCCTTCAATAAGCACTCGAAGATTAGCCTCGCAGCTTAATACGTCAAAAACGACAATTCATGAAGTACTAAAAGAACAGTTGTTTTACCCTTATCATCTGCAAAAAGTGTATCTACTACTTCCTGAAGATTTTCCTCGTAGAATCCAGTTCGCAAACTGGCTGTTAGATCAGCAACGAACAAACCCAAACTTCATTAGCACTATTCTTTTTACCGATGAAGCAGGGTTTACCAAAAATGGTATTGTAAATTTACATAACTCGCATGTATGGGCTGATGAAAACCCTCATGCCACTGTCGTTCATCATTATCAACATCAGTTCCAATCAATTAATGTTTGGGCAGGAATAATTGGCAATTTTTTGATTGGACCATGCGTATTGCCGCCACGATTGAATGGTGAACTTTATTTACAGTTCCAGTTACAGGATAGGCAGAGGAGGTCCCATTGCCTGGCCTCCACGGTCTCCCGACCTAACGCCAATGGATTTTCACCTGTGGGATCATCTCAAAACTTGGTGTATTCCTCTCCGGTTGATACTAGGGAGGAACTTTTACAGAGAATCACATTTCATTGTGATGATGTGATAAGAAACAATGCTGGGTTGTTGTGGCGAGTACAGCAGTCCTCTATTCGTCGTGCCCGCGAGTGTATCAGAGTTCACGGAGCCCATGTTGAACCCACTTATGAAGTTTTTAATTGATTATTTCTAATTAGCGTATTTAGGTTCAATCGTTACAAGCTTTAGTGAGTACATTTCTAAACATAATTTTTGTTAAGGTGCCTTTCTGGGACAAAACTGCATTTCTAAGAATCTTTGTAATTTTGTCGTATTAAATAACCTAAACTAAAACTTTTTTGTTCCTGGAATGACTTTTGTATCACACTTTGTTGCAGACAAAAAAAAAATAAAAAACATGGTTCTTTTTAGTAGAAATAAAACATTAATTCTTTTATTTTTTTTCCTCGAAAACGGTTCATTTTATCGATAATGAACAAGAGTACCTTTTCTTTAGCTTAATGTTCAAGGTATCCAAATTTGTTCTTTTTAACTCCTTATCATACAGGGTGTTAAAAATGTAAGCATTAAAATGTACAACCTAGTCCGCCCCTGGTAAACTAAACAAGCTAATTTAAATTTAAGGGCAGTATTTTAAGAGGTCCTTACTACTGTTTATCATATTAAATTTTTATTAAATTATAATAAGTAGTTTAAAAGTTATTCAAGAAAAATTGATTTCCAGTGGCGTCCTTTAGGAGGCCGTATCTCCGTAGGGAGGGCCGCTAGGAAAAAAATTATGGGAACTTGTCATCTTATTTTTTAATGTTCTATCTGAATCCGAGAGATTTCCCACATTTTCCCGGAC